>JAVXUP010002190.1:0-152529 GCA_033070095.1 Escallonia herrerae | reverse complement strand
GAGAAAAAAGATAAAAGAAAATGGAATTTTAATTTTAATTTCATTTAGAGGTAATAAAGTCATTTCATCAAAACCATTATGTATTTTTGTATTCCATCTGGTCAACGGACATAAGTGTTATTTGTCCAAACTAAAGGACAGACCTATAATTACACCACAACATAAGGGACACTGCTGGAATTATCCCTATCTTTTTCAATATCTTTACAACCAATGAACTCATGAGTGCCGTCTTCATTGCAACTGTTGCCACGCTGCCTTTACTACCGCCGTCACCGAGGCCACTATTGCCATGTTATCGTCACTACCACTACCAATAACTACCAATAGACTACTATACTTACAAACAGTTACACCCACCATTATGCTCACTATTGTCATCATCACACGACACGACACTATCATCACCACCACCACCACCACCACCACAGTCACCATTATTGTTAAGTGTATTAAGTCACCACCACAATCACCATTATTGGCAATGGATCGATATCGTTGCTTCGCCGCCACACCACTACTTTTATCATCATGCTACCATCACCTCCATTGTCACTACCAAACCATGGTGCAATTGTTTCAAGTCTATCACGATTAACATGTTTATTATCATCATAACCACCATATTAGTTGCCCACCATCATACCTTCTATAGCCAAAATACCATAATTGACATCTGATATGACCTTCGTCGTTACCATTGTTGCCATCACTAGCTAGACCACCTCACTGCCACCGCCATTGACGTCACACCCCTACCACCTACCACCCCCCATGTCACAACACCACCACCACCGTCATCTTTACTATCGTTGTCGTAACTTATACCCCAACATTACCACTACTTACACCCTGGTACAACTAGCCGATATCATTAGTACAACTACTACTGTTACCATCACTAAACTGCCGCACCACCATTGTCGTTGTCTCCTGCTGCGGAACAATATAACAACACCATTACTGATGCCACACTACCATTAGAATCATCATCGATGCCACCATATCACTACTGTCACCATCCCTACGACGAGTCACACCTCAATATCACCACTACCATTATTATCATTGTTACCATCATTTGACCACTCTTCCACTTTTACCGCCAATGTCGCTACACACCACATATTGTGCCACCAACACATGTAAGATCACTTATAGTAGTTTGGTTTTCATCGTAAGCCAGAGATATAATTAGTTAATAATTTATTATCTTTTTTTATTTTCTCAGTGTTCCAAACACAAAAGTAGGAATTCCATGTTCATAATTCAACTTCGTTGTAAACATAACAAGGAGAATCGAATTTTAAATCTAATTTTTAATTGAAAGTTAAGATCTTGATTTTGAAACTTAAAAACAGAGTATAAAAAGTTGAACTAAAAAATGTAAAACAAATATTCGTTGAAGTGATTCGTTTTCTATCCGTCCATTCGGTATATTCCCTCAAGCAACTAAAATGCACGCGCTGAATGAGAGTAGGGAAGTCAGATCGGGCTTAAAAAACCAGTAAAAAGGGGGCAGCACAATTCGCTTTCATTCCTTCCACTTGTTTACATTTCTGAGAAAACCCAAACCCAAACAAGAACACCGCCAACACATTCTGGTGTCAGATCTACAGATTTTGCCCCACCCCTTACACCTTACCCCCACCCTCCTCGGTTTCTCCGTCGCCTTAAGCCCCTCCACATCCCTTCACCTCTATATATACCCATTCCCCTCACCGTCCCAAATGCTTACCTCCGGCGACCATTTCAAAAACGTCGACGAATTCAGCAGCAATGAACGGAGATGGCCCTCCTTCCGCCCTCAAGAGTAGGCACACAGCAAAAAGCTTAACGGGGTCGTTAACGGGGTTGCTAACGGCATTAAGGACGTGGGGGGCATGAAGAAGAAGGGTGGTGGTGACGGGTTGTTGGGCAATGCGTCTTTTATGAAATGGAGGTTCGGGGATGTGCTGGGTGTGGTGAGGTACCACCCTGTGCCGTGCGCCTTCGCTCTGTCGCTCCTGTTCTTCATGGGCGTGGAGTACACTCTCCGCATGATCCCGCCGTCCTCTCAGCCGTTCGATCTGGGCTTCGTGGCCACCGTCCACCTTCACCGCTTGCTCGCCTCCAGGCCCAATCTCAACACTCTCCTTGCAGGCCTTAATACGGTACTAATCAAAGAGAGAGAGAGAGAAACGGAAGAAAACCTTTTTTTTTTTTTGGATCTGAATTCGACTTTTTGATTTTGTGGGTAGGTTTTTGTGCTAGTGCAAACGTCGTATATACTATGGACGTGGCTAATTGAAGGCCGACCGAGAGCGACGATTTCGGCACTGTTCATGTTCACGTTCAGAGGAATTCTGGGTTATTCCACGCAGCTGCCATTGCCTGAGGTCCTTTATCTCACTTCCTCTTAAACCTGACTCCCTGTTTTTCTTTGAATATTTGTTATACTTAAGCTGTGCAACATTTCATTTGAACTCCACAAGTGTCCGCTAAGCCGTCGTAGGGACAATTTCCTTACTTTCACCCTTGCGACTAATGTAACTATTTTGGTCCCAATCCTACGGCACAAACAAACCCCGCAACGGACGAACAAAATGTTGAATGAGGGTTATCACCCAGTTTTGTGCTTAGTGTTTTATTAGTTCCGGTTTTGATGCTCAAAAAAGAAAATTTCCGAAGGTTCAATCCACAATGACAATTACTTGTATTATATTTTAAGAAGCGCAGGTGTCTGGTGTCTACGCTATTAAACTATTTTTTCAGCCCATTTATGGCTAATTGTGTACGTTAGAAATGATATTTTTGGTGATCAGTGATTGTACAAATTCGGCATATCCTTGTTCAATAGTTGACCAGTACTTGATACTAATAGGCGCTACTACTTATTATCAAACAGTTGTTTGGATTTGGCTTATTTAATGGAGCTTGTGAAACGTAATAGGGAGTGTATGATAAGCATGTTAGGAAATAGTCACCATTTCAAGCGTTCTTGTGCCCTTAAAAACATATTAATTGTCACAGATTGGAAGGGTTCAACTTGTTCCTGTACTCTTGGGTGTGCAGTTCTGGTTTTAGTTAATTTTTGATAATTAACTTTGTACTTGTGTTATGACCTATGGGTCCATGTCCCGCTTTAATTTTATATGATATCTTTGTGATGGGTTCTTTCAAGTTGCTGTTTTCTATTCTACTAACATGCAGCTTTAGTGAGCTGTTTTTCCCTATGTCTACTACATGAATCCAAACAAACTTTGACAAGGACACTGGTGCTTGTTATATGTTACTAACTATGAATGTTAGTAACCTAAGGGGCCAAGTCCAAAATTATACTACTTTCATAACTTGACAATTTGCTACCATCTACTTGTACATTTATTATGTGATGTGTGCATTGGCTATTATTGCTAGCAATGGTTAGTATATATGGCAATCAAGAAGTTATTCAGTATCGGACAATGATTGGTGTTGACTAAAAACGCAATAAATATGTGTGGTGTTTTACTCATCCGTGATGATGACTAACCGTGGTGAAATCCATTTACAGGGGTTCTTAGGTTCCGGCGTGGATTTTCCTGTTGGAAATGTCTCGTTTTTCTTGTTCTATTCGGGCCATGTTGCTGCATCTGTTATCGCCTCTCTGGACATGAAGCGCATGCAGAGGTGGGAATTGGCGTGGATGTTCGATACGCTCAACATTCTACAAGTTGTGAGGTTGCTGAGCACGAGGGGTCACTACACCATTGATTTGGTCGTCGGCATAGGTGCTGGGATTCTCTTTGATTCTCTGGCCGGAAAGTACGTGGAAAGCAAGAAAATTGCAGATGCAAAGACTAATGGTACCACCTATGAGACTTTCTTTACTTCTTTAAAGCAATTAAATTGTCGAACTCAATATGAAGTGCTTTAGACGCGTATTGAAATGTTCACAAAGACATTTAGTTGAAATTGTAAAGAATGGTGGTGATGTTATGGGAGTAATGTGCTGGGGCTTGGTTGTTTTTCTCTTGTTACAATGATCCCTTTGGTTCAACTCATCCTTTTAACTTAAATATGTTTCAAGGCCCTTATTTCGCCTTCCTGCGTTTTATTCTTTGATGCAAGAATACATGGTGAACAAATCTGTCTTAAGAAAATTTTAGAATGCATCGTTGCCGTCCAGTTAAATGGAAAGGTCTCAGGGAGGAGATTTCTTGTTTTCTTAGAGATCATGCATGGGGAGGAGATTTCTTGTTTTGTTTTGAGTTCATGGCAGTTCAACAACTAGGATTTGATTAGATGATAATGGAGACACCTCGACCAGAGCGGACGCAGTCAACATGCATTACGTTGCCCTAAAACCATTTGACTGAGAAACCTCCATTGGAAGAGTGTGTGCGCCTGAAACCCTCAAAGGCACGTCTTCATGAACAAAACCTTGACGTGTTTTGTTTTCCAAACCTAACAACGTTTGACATACTGCAGCAAGATAAAAATCAGCCATATACTTAAGCCAATTGTAGAATATACGACTTACCACCACTAAACTTGCTACTCCCATCGACGCGGGAAGCATGATTCTAACAAAAACATCAATTTTGAATGTTGTGTCAACAATCCCGGGATTCATAAATGCAAGAATTGTATGAACTGGCACTCAGAACTGAACCAACTCTTGCGTTGATTTGGGACTTGGGACAACCTAATATATGTTTTCTCGCTCCCGTTGGCCTAAGCAAGCAGTCATATTCCAGCATTTGGAGGACAACATTCATGTCTCATCAAACCAGCTGAACTCCAAAGACACGAACAGCACAGTTTTCATATGTATATTCTTAGCGGAACTACCGCAGAATAGATGCAAACAGAATGAAACTACTGCCAAGGAGGTAGTCAGCATAATACTGGAGATGTATTAAGCATGCAAGTTCATCTGACTTTTTTTTTTATCTTCCACTCCGACTAGCTAGTGAGGACATAATCAAATCGTAGTAAACTGAATACATAGATGCAAATGCAGCTAAGAACCGCAAGTTGGACTGACATGACTGAAAGAAAAATTAGCTTTAAAAGTACTTGTTCTGTACAAATTTTGACTGTATAAACACAAGCAGAGCCACCATGAAATCAAGGCACCTGAAAAAATGATTTTGATGCACAACCGTATAAGTATACAACTTGGATCATCTTTCTAATTGTAAAAAAAAAGGAAGAGGATATGTAGACTGCCAATGAGAGGTAGATTATATCTACCAGCAACTAGTTATTTCACAGACGATGCGAGGCAGGGACCAGGAAACCATGATGTTAATCCTCAGAATCTGAGTAAAGCGGGCAGGATCCATCATCGACGTTAGCAAGGGGGTTGTACGAAGGCGAGCTTGGATCAGTGCACCCAAGAACAAGATCAAGTTCGCAGCGGTCGCCCTGCGTTAAGTAGCAATTGCCAGTAGTTCAAAAAGGATTTCATTACATCTTGGCGCATAAGTAGCAATTGCCAGTAGTTCAAAAAGGATTTCATTACATCTTGGCGCAAAGTATAGACACTAAGGTAGCAAAGATTTTACTTACGCCTTCAACTGACAAATTGCCAATCATAGCACATCTATCTATGACTATATTTGTGTCTGGAAAGATTGCTCTGTCACATGCACCATCTCTGCTCAACTCTTCTGTGAGACCCTGGTATGAGATTAATAGTCTGTCAATCACCTTCAGAAACATCAAGCATTATCTGATTCATTACGCTTTGATTTTATTCTGGCTCGAACTTCCTAACATGCTGATCAAGGAGATTGGTCATGATCTTGGCATCATCCTAACATGCTCAAAATTCAGTGAATACTTTTAAGAATCACAATCATGCGAAAAAGGAAGGTTTAGCCACTTTAATACATAGATTACTATGACAAATACTTGGAAACCCATCTATTCTACCTCGACAACAGTTGTTTTTTTTTAGCTGAACGCGGTAGATTAAAATGCTAAAAAAAATAGGATTACCTCATTGAAAAAGTCAATTGGTTTATTTCTCCAGGGCTTTGGAACTTGAAATTGCAGTCTATAAGGACCGTCCCAGTCGGCTCCATTTGTGAATGAAAAGATCAGATTTATAGCTGCAGAAAACCAAAACAAGAAGAGAAGAGGAGAGTCAAGTTTAGACAAGCTAGAGAAGTATTGCCAGGAAAATAAAAAGACCAGGAAGATGTAAAATGAGAACCTACCATGCTTGGGAATGCATATCTGGATTGTATATAAGGGAGCATCAGCATTGCCCCGACTTTTCTTAAGCATCGCTCTTGGCTCGCCTCCACACATGATAGGTTGATTGAAACCTCCTGAAATTTGTTTAGGACCCAACAAATCTCCATTTAGTCTTTACAATGATCTTACAGATGTATTTCACTTTCCAACCATAGATAATTTATGACGCACTTAAGGTTATAAAAATCATTCCGTTACTCAAAAGAAAAATATAAATGACAGTATCAAAGTGCCTGTCTGAAGCATCGAAGAAAGAAATTCTCTATGGCGGTATGCTAGCAGAAGATCAAGAAGTATGCATATCCGCAGTGGCTTCAAATTCCATTTTTCAGAGATATGGTAGGATTTATCAGAGTTATGAGAGCTTTTGGGAGAGCATACACAAGTTCCCATTCCAGAACGAAGAGTATTTTAGGATATGCTAGCATCAATTTATAGGGGAAAACTGGATAACTATCAATTTCTGTATCAGTGCACGGAAGATACCATTAAAAGCAATCCCAAACTCTTCATTCGGAACAAGTTTGGTTGCAGCGGGATTGTAGAAAATCTTCAGCTTCTCTCCCTGCCGAAGTACAAGTTATAAGTGCATAATCACGTCAAGTTCCCAACGGATTGCCAGTATACATATAAATTAGGTGCCACGACAGACGTACAGAAGTAGGAGGAAGACCATTCATAGTTTTCCAGTATATTGGAGCTCTTCCAAGATCAAATTCAGCCCATGTAGGAAGCAAAAATCTGGAACACAATAATTTGAAATGAAACCATCACAACTTGACAAAAGATGCATCTAGCTTTGACAAAGAGGAAAAATAGGAGATCATGCTGAACTGCGCAAAACCTGAATTTGCCATGAAAATTTGAAAAGAAACCATCACAACTTAACAAAAGATGCATCTAGCTTTGACAACAGAGGAAAAACAGGAGATCATGCTGAACTGTGCAAAACCTTAATTTGCCATGTCTTCCTCTACATTAGCTAATAATAGACTGGTTTTCTGTCCTACTCTTTTTTCAAGGAAACTTTACTTCAAATAGTAAGTCAATACATCTACCCATGTCGACTAACGAAATTTGGCCAATGAAGGCAAAGTATATATGCTCCAAATCCCTTACGTTCCTGTCAATTTCTAGATGAGTGCAAGCAATTGTCAAATTGCCATGACGTAATTGAGAGGTAGTTTAATTGGAGAAACATACTCCTTATACTCTTCCACAGGAGGCGTTGCAACAGTGGCGGCCGCACTTACTCTCCCACAAATTTTAACCGACTTCCTCTTGTCCTGATGATATCCACGCAAGGGATAACCCATAAAACTCGTAGCTGCATCCAACAGATATAAATGCATGAAAAGGATTGTTTCAACACTTCGCTACCAGTAATCCTGTGTATAGGCCTAGATAAAGGAGAATAGCTAATATTTAACAAGACTGATTAATTGAGTTGATGAGTTACTAGAGATTACACAGAACTGATTCGCAAGTTTCACCGAGGAAATAGGGGAATCAAGTTAGATTCACACCGGGTTACATATGCATGTGTTCATGGTCTACAAGAAAACCAATTATAACCGATTGAATTCAAGAAAACAACAATTCATGGTTCAAACAAGCATATGTTCCAACAATCATCATCAAGTAACGAAGAAACATGAAGTCTGAGGTATTTGAAACGGAGGGGCATGGATTAGTACTTGAAGTTGAACGAGCGGCAGATAAAATCTGGGTCGATGAAGTGAAGAGTGAAGCCATTTTGCAAACTGTAGGCACACTGTGTGTGTGAGAAAGAGTTGGAATTTAGGCTCTAGAAATGGGTGGGTTGTTTGGGAAGGGGGGGGGGGGGGGGGGGGGGGGGAGGGGTGTTGGAAGAGAAGGGCAAACGCAACCACAAACACACGTTTTGCATTTGAAGAAATATCTCCATTATCCAAAACGACAAGAAACGGAATTTTGTGAAGCCAAAATCGTTATCTTGAATTCTTTTTCCCCACAACTCAAAACTTATGCCACCGTCTTATCGCCTCCTTTGCCACGTTACCATCTCTCTCACACACACTCACAGACACAATTTTTGCAGAAACGCCACGAAATATGAACCATGGACATCCTAGGAAGCAAAACCCTCTCATATATATACCTCTAGCAAGCATCTAGTAAGACAAGTTTCAACTCCTTTGTTAAAATGGCACAGATTGCTCCACCACACAATGCCAAACCTTTTTCACTTCCGGCACTCCGTCAAAGGCCGGAGCGTACCATGGTTGCTTTCCGTCCACCACAAATGAAGCTACTTAGTCACTGCGCCGTTTCTGGGCAGCTTACAAGAGTTGGTCACATCAAAAGAGTGTCACTGTTGGTGGTGCGAGCTACATCAATATCTGCCTCGGAGGGTGGAAGGATTATGTTATCCGACGTGGTGGTGACGCGGCCGAGGAATGTGTACTGGGGCAGGAAGTGGAATTTGATGGATGTGGCCACCGCCGGTGTGGTTGTGGTGATGCATTTGATGTGCCTGGTGGCGCCTTTTGTGTTCAATTGGGGTGCTTTCTGGGTGACGGTTGGGTTGTATATTGCGACTGGGCTTCTGGGAATCACCATGACTTTTCACCGGAATCTTTCCCACCGGAGTTTCAAGCTTCCCAAATGGCTAGAGTACTTGTTTGCTTATTTTGGTGCTCAAGCTCTTCAGGTCAGTTGCAATTTCAGTAACTTCATTGGATTAATCGTTGCACTCTTTTGATAGCTAATGGTTCTCAAGCTATGCCACAAGTTTGTAGCACCCCCTTTGTCAACCGAAAATTATAGGCATTACTGTTTTGGGATTGCAGGGGAGTCCAATTGATTGGGTGAGCACGCACAGGTACCACCATCAACACTGTGATTCTGAGAAAGACCCACATAGCCCAATTGAAGGTTTTTGGTTTAGCCACATGAGCTGGATCTTTGACACGAAAGGTGTTATAAACAGGGTATGTTTCTCCCCCTGTCAAGCACAAACGCAGACGAAAAGGGGTAATTCTTGGGGGGAAAATGGTTCTGATGATTGCTTTGGAATACTTGCAGTGTGGAGAAATGAACAATGTTGGAGATTTAGAGAAGCAACCCTTCTACAGATTTCTTCACAACACTTACATTATTCATCCAATTGCACTTGGAGTTCTATTATATGCTCTGGGAGGATTTCCCTTCATAGTGTGGGGAATGGTAAGGACTTATTTCTGCACTTTCGGTTTTTTCGAATATTTTTAAAGACCGATATACTTTATATGACTCATTTTTACTCGTCTAAAACCGATTAATGCAATGTCAAAATTATTGTTTCTTATACTAGTTTCTTTCCTATTTTCTTGTCCTCCTCTTATGTTTGTACACTACGTGCACATTGAGTTGTAACCACAATCTAAAACTTGTCAAAATTCTTAAAGCACAGTACAAAACATAGGACTCTTTTTCTACCGGTTTAAGCTTATAAGTCTAACATTTTACATAAAAGTTGCACCAACTTTCTTGTCAACGTCAAAAAATCAGTACTCTTATTCAGCAAGTTGGGCATCACTCTTTCGCTTGGTGGGACATCTAGCCTTGCCTCTTACGACCGTGCATGAGTCCCCAGTTCTGTATCATTTTGGACCATTCAACTTCAACAAGTGGTGTGCAGGCCTGTAATCTAAGATCTGGGCCACATTCTATGTTTTGTGGATCATATGCCTTATCCATCATAGTTCATCTGTGTTGCAATTTCTGAGTATATGAATAGGAACTCTAGGCAATTTTCATCGCTGTGGAAAGAATTTGGAAACATAAACTTTAATTTACCTTGGTAAACTCTTGATTAGCTTATTTATCATGGGGAAATGGTGAATGCAGGGTGTGAGGATTGTATGGGTGTACCACATTACCTGGCTAGTGAACTCAGCTTGCCATGTCTGGGGAAAACAGGCATGGAACACCGGCGATCTATCGAGGAATAATTGGTACAATTAGCTTTCTACTAACTTGCGTTGCCATAAAACTGCTCATACTAATTTGGAATGGGGATGATCCTGACAAACTTGGTATACAAATTTGTGATCAGGTGGGTGGCAATGCTTGCATTTGGAGAGGGTTGGCACAACAATCACCATGCTTTTGAGTTCTCAGCTAGGCATGGACTGGAATGGTGGCAGGTTGACATGACCTGGTATGTGGTGAGGTTTCTTCAAGCTGTTGGTTTGGCCACTGATGTGAAGTTACCCTCAGAGGCTCAGAAGCAAAGAATGGCCTTTTCTGTTAACAACGAGTGATTTGCATTCCAGGATCATTTTTCCACTTGACCGGGTGTAAAATTAAACCGTGGGTTAGTCAGAGAGAGTTGATTATCTATTTTTTAAAAATTTACTTTTTTTTGGTCTTGTCTCGACCCTCCTTCTTCACTGTCTTGCTAACAACTGCACTACATGAGATATTACTTTAACTTGTTTCTCGGTACTGATATACTTTGAGTGATTTTTTCCTTTATACAAAGCAATTCTTGTCTTTCTTCGCATAGAGAGATGTATTAGGTTAGCCTGAAGACTTTATCATGGCCATTTTATTACATTAAATAACTTTTGTGATAATTAACAGTCGTTTAGATTAGTTTGAAGAGCTATTCGGATCGTAAGAAGATAGCTATAACTCCCTATACAGTGATAATTAATGATTGTTTAATATTTTTTTCTGTTTCAACTTTTAGGGGAATGACTTTAAGGAATGTATATGGTCTTATCCCCTAATACTAAAGGGTACTCTTGTTGAAAAAAGAGCAAATATACCCCCATCCCAATTATTCAATTAGGGGACAGCCAATAGAAGAAATCAATATTTCATAAAATAAATGGATAATTCCAAAAACCAAAATTTATCCTTTTCTTAATTCCTCCATTTTTGTGGTGGGCTTGAGAAGACGAAGGCTTCGGAGTCAGAGGCCCAATAAAGTATAGATGGGCCAGCTTAATGGCCTGAACCAATTTAGGCTCAGCTGATCGATATCCAGCCCAAAGATGACAGGGGCCTACAATAATAATAATAAACTAAAAACAAGTACAATTTAAAGTTGGACTTGGCTTGCCGTATCTTTCACAAACAAAATCCCTTTGCTTAGGCTTCGTTTGACAAAATTTTTTTTTTGGTTTTCAGTTTTTAAAGAGCAGCTTAATTTTTTTTTTTATAAAAACAAGTGGGTGTTTGATAACCCCTTTTTTTTTGAGGTTTTTTTTTTGGTGTTTGGTAACCCTTTTTATTTTGACTTTTTTTTTTGTGGTTTGCGGTGGCGGTGGTGGGGCGTAGCGGTGGTCGACGGTGGTGGTGGTGGTGGCCGACGGCCGGAGGTGGCTGCCGGCAGTCACCGGCGGTGGTGGCCGGCGGCCGGAGGTAGCTGCCGGCAATCTCCGGCGGTGGTGGCCGGCGGCCGGAGGTGGCTGCCGGCAGTCACCGGCGGTGGTGGCCGGCGGCCGGAGGTAGCTGCCGGCCGTCTCCGGCGGTGGTCGCCGGCGGCCGGAGGTGGCTGCCGGCAGTCTCCGGCGGTGGTCGCCGGCGGCCGGAGGTGGCTGCCGGCAGTCTCCGGCGGTGGTCGCCGGCGGCCGGAGCTGGCTGCCGACAGTGGCTCCGGAGGTGGCTGCCGGTGGTCGCCGGCGGTCGCCGGCGGCCTGAGGTGGTTGTCGTCAGTCTCCGGCGGTGGTCGCCGGCGGCCGGAGGTGGCTGCCGGCGGCCAGCAGTCTCCGGCGGTGGTCGCCTGAGGTGGCTGCCGGCGGTGGGAGGGTGGTGGTGGTGGTCGAAAAAAAAAACCAAAAGTGAAAAAAAAAACCAGTTTTTTTTACTCTGCAGTTTAAAAACTGATTTTTTAAATTGAAAAAAAAATGGTTACCAAACGCTCCTTTCAGTTTTTAAAACTTGTCAAACGGGGCCTTAATCTTTGGCCCAATTCTTTGTAGGTAAGTATAGTTTGTGGAGTGTGACGGAAGGTGATACCCAAGGGATGGGGGCCTGGCCATTGAGGAGGTTTTCCCCCGGTGGTGACTTCCTACCTTCGAAGCTTAGGACCTGCAATTTGGAAAAATATTTCCTTAAATACTGAGGCCGATACAGGGGGTGCACCTTTAAGATGGGCGGGGCAAGGGACTTGGTCTCTGTTAACACTAAAGCTCCAGAGAATACCTCTTCCCCTCCACTCCAAAAGAAAACGTTAAAAAAGAAGACCGAAGGTTATACCAAGAGAATGCGTCCGCTGGTCAAGGAAGTTTGCTTTCTTCCTAATTTTTCTAAGTTTGAATCTTAGGACCAGCATTGAAGAAAAATATTTCTCTATATGCTCCAGGCCGATATGGAGAATGCACCCTTACGATGTCTCGAACAAAATACTTGGTCTCGGTTAATAATAAATCTGACCCGATCGATGATATCCTTTACCCTCCCATGATTCCCATCCAAAAAAAATAAAAGAAAGAAAAAGAACAAAAGGTGGATACCCAACAATAAGGACCTCCTTTTTATTTGTACAAAGGTAACGTTATTGGAGTACTTTAAAAATATTAGTGGTAGAAAAACTTGACAAAAACATGTTTTCTTAACCATAACTACTTAAAATGTTCCAATAAAAGACTTATTAATATTATCTTCCTTCCTTTGAATTGTTGTAAACCAAAACCATCAACAGAAGTGTTCTGGCTTAACCCAACTCGTACCACCATACGGTTGGTTACGCTTTGCAATAGTGGAGACGCATATGAATCGTTCAGAAATGACATTTAAGAATTTTGGTAGCAGAAGTGGAGTAACTCTCAATTTCAATGCTACTTCCAAATTACCCTTTTTCCACTCTACTGATTACTAGATCAATAATACAGACTATCCAGTCCGGGAATCTCGAGCAACGGGCCGAGTCTAGTACGTACATATGAGTGCAAGGGTTAAACCTAATGACCTCGTAGCTTTTCACTTGCACACACAACACCAGAGCAGTGTTGTTTACTCCAATTTCTCTTTCGAGGAACAAAACATTTGGAATTTCGAAGCAAAAAAGAGTTTTCTAATTACAATGCAGTAGAAAGGTTTAGGATAACACCTACAGAGTGTAAGCACGGGAGGACAAAAGGAATGATTATGATGAAGTTTAAGGGGGTAATTAAGCCCTTTAAAAACAAGGGTATGAGCGCCTTCAAAAGTGCTTCTTTAAACAAATGCGAGTTATGGGTTCATTTCCCTACGGTTTGCATACGTCAATCCAAAGCATGCTTCTTCTATTCCTCGTTAATCCTCCTAATTTTAATAAAGTTCTAATTATGCTTTTATTCAAATTTTAGACACACAAACAAAGGGCCTATTGCTATTATTCGGGAGCTGAAAACCATGTTACACAATCGCTCAAAGTTTGGCAAAAGTTATAAATGCTTTAATATCATACTTAATGATTTTATTAAAGTACAATCAAAGAAGATTCCGCATTGTTCAGGGCAAAAATAATTATTTTCATGATCGGCCATTGTGGGGAAGCGAGTAGTAGGATGGGGCATTATGTGACTAAGTTTGCCCTAAATTCGGATGGTGCTGTACACGTGTTACGGTGATTTCTTGAGCTGACAATTTGATATCTATAAGTTTTACAATGATTATATATAGGAATTGAGATTGTTTCTTACATCTGGTAGAGTTCAACTCCTCTTGAGTAAGGTTTGGGGTCGAACGTTAGGCTTTAATACAGTATTAGAGTTAAATCTTACCCTTGTCTAATAGTCTTCAGATTACTATCTTACCGCTTCTTTCAGATCTACAGTTTGCTTTACTCGACTCGGGGCCTTACTTAGAATCACCTCATATGCTATGATATGAATGACGTCGGATATCAATGTCTCGCATCAAATATATATATAATAATTAGGGTTGAGAAATCATTCAAGAAGAAGAAAACAGTGGCATTGTAAATTTGTAATACTCTCAGTGTGAATTGGCAATCTTACATGGAAGTCATAATGCATGGTCTATGAATTACTAATGAATCTTCACCAATTTCAGAAACCCCTGAAAAGATGTTTCACGGGTCCTAATTTGTTTCTAGTATATTGCTTACGTCCATAAGAAGCATGCTTTAAGTCGAGTAACTCGAGGTTCTTGTGAATAGATTAGTGAACATGCTTGCAAAATGAACTAAAGTTAGGAAACACCCATCACAGAGGCTAATGTTGGGTGCATACACTTTGTACGGCTTAAAGCAGAAGACTTGACAAAGGCCATGCGTGGGGCTATATTTGATTTTTCTAATACTGATTGTGTTATCCGTTTCTGCATTCATTCCCTCATCAACTTCATTAAACTATTGAGAGCAGCTTTACGGTTTGAATGCCCCTATACATATGATATGATAGCAGAAGGTAGCCGAGTGAAAAAGCTAAGAACTGAACTCTTGCGTTGGCAATAACAACCCCTCATTTCCAATAAATAACTACAACAACATTCTCACAACTAGAAACTGCATGGTACTCTGGCATAAGCACCAAAATATATGTTGTTCATAGACAACATTTAACCTAAGTTATTTTACTTTAAATTCAAAGAAGATTGTCTAAAAAAAAAGCATTATGTTCTCCTAGCAAATTGTTATTATTATTATTGGCTTGGAAAAAAAAAACCCTATCAAACTTACACACACACACACACACACTAACGAGCATGTAATACAAGATAGATTGCATTGAAAAGAAAAAAAATATACACGAAATGTAACTTTATACAAAATAAACAGTACAAGCTTGTAGAACCGAGAGGTACAAAAGAAAAAATAATTTTACGTTATTCTTTGTGTTTTAACTAGAGGAATGTTCAAAATGATGTTTTTTTTAATCATAGTTAGTACACAATAATTTTTGGCTTGTCAACTTTACAAATTCGTTTGGCTGGATGGCATCTAACATCCTACAGTGCGAATGCTTATGCACATAACACCTTGTAGTTTCAAATTTGACAATTATAGTAAATGAAAAATAAGTTATGAAAAGAGAAAAAAATAAAAATATATATATGTTTGGATATCTCTATCCATGTGTAAAGGCCGCATGAGTAGCACACATAGACAGCCGTCCACTTCAATTAAATGACAGATTCGATTTGAATCTAGTTTCTTGAAATTTAAAATGTCAAGGTATTACTGTTATCATTAAATTAAATTATAAAATGTATGTGCAAAAACATTTAAAGTACGGGGAGTTAATTCGATTCGATTCTCTTTTAGGCATGATGGTGCGAAGTGCTTAAACTCAGAGTGCAACAATGAGAGAAAGCAGAAAGAAGTCATAAAAAAAAACTTGGTTTCTTGATCAAAGATAAAGTTGAAGCAAATGTGTAAGCCCTCAGTCACTCACCGCGACCAATGCCCATCCCCCAACCCTTTGAAAAGTCTAATCATGCCTTTGGTGAAACTCCTTTTAACCCATACATACACACTTATCAACCGGAAGGCAACCCAGTTCGCCACGTGTTCCCCCAAGCCATAAAAATTGTCAACAACACCTGTCACAGGGCCTTGTTTACCGGGCTCCGAAACCCTTTTCCCCAAACTTCAAGGCAACGGTAGCTAAAGAGAGCATGGTGAAAAACAAACACATTTTCTCAGGGAGAAAGAGGGTCAGAGCAAAAGTGAAAGAAAAGTGAGAGTTGAGAGTGCTGTTTGGCAGCACGTACGAACAGGAAAGTTTTATTTAAAATGAAGGCGGGGTCTCTAATCTCCTCTCTTTTATTTTAGGGTTTATTACGGTTAATCTCCCTGAGTTTGGAGTTATTACGTTGAATTTCAAAAGATTGTGAAGAATTAGGATTTTGTCAGTGTAGTTCAATATCTTCTTGCACTTCCCCCATTCAATAAATGTGACACTGTTGTAGTTGTTTTAATATATCCAAATTTTCCTTCAAGAAATTGTCAAAAGTCCATTCGTATCCAGTTTGCGCGCGGAGAGAGAGAGAGAGAGAGAGAGAGAGAGAAGGACAATTCAAGAAAGTGAGAGATAATTTTGATCTCAAAGAAGCTTAGCACAAGACGAACATAGTTGCAATGTAAGGGCGGAAATAAAATTAAAAGAGAGTGGAAGGTGCTTGTGCTGTGCTCATTCACCGTACGCCATCCGAAGAAAAAGAATAATGCATTGAGAAAAACTGTAAACAAATCTTAAGAGAGCTACAAACTAGAAAGGCGAAATATTTTTAGTCAAAAAAGATCTCGAACTAGACATACTCTATTCTATTGAAAAATGGCAATTCTATTTTTGTCTTTGTCAATATAAGCATACTTTAATAGTAAATGCTAACTTTTTAACCAGTAACGAAGGAGTATACTAGCAAAACGGAAATGAAAATTAACAGTCTCTCCCATTTGTATTGCATCTTTTGTTAAATTAATCTCGTTGAGGATGCATGAAGTATAATTTCAGATACCTCATAGGAGTGACTACATTAACCCTAAGCTTCAAGAGGGCCCTGACTGTAAAAAAATCCATTACTTTCTGAGACGGAAAGAGGAAAGCGCAGAGAGAGAGAGAGAGAGAGAGAGCTGGCAATACCGGCTGCAGGCAGTTGTCGGTTGGGAGGGAGGAGGGTATAACGCCGCACCTGCAGTATATATAAAGCAGACAGTGCAGGCGGAGGTGACCGAGTAGGGGTGACAGCAGGTTAACATCCACCTTAACCAGTGCAGTGACCTCTGCTACTACTTTTTAAGCTGCGCTGGTGTTGTGTATGAGTCTTATTGTCTGTATAGGCTGGTCCGGTTGATACCCCACATTTGCCTCGATCCGGTCCACACACCATCACCCTGTCACTCACAACAATCTCCTCCCCATTTACAGCCGGAGAGCGGGGACTCCATTTCTTCTCATTTTATGTTTTGGGGGTAAATGTTACCCTTAATGCATGGACTTTGATGTGGCCACGAATATACGTATTCTAGTGAAAATTACTAGCACTGAAGTTTAAGTTGAGAGGAAATTTGAAAGAAATTATAATCTTTCTCTATTCGTGAGGATCTTACCAGAACGCCCTCTATTTTTAATAAGTCATGAACTAAATCAGAATCATTCTCAACGAGTCCGTAAGAAGTGATCTCATATTTTTTTTCGAGTTTGACTAGAGACCAAAGATCTTGAGCGAATTTTTACTTGTTCAAATAACAATTAAAGTGAAACAGGCCTAGTCAGAAACAACAAATCTCTTTATGATAAACAGATCTATTTTGCAAGTTTGTTATTACGGGTAGTTCCTACAAATGATCGACTAATGACGTATACAATACTTGAATTCTCGGTGTAGATGCTACATAGTAGTTTAGGCATTGATGAATTGCGGATATTCAATAAGTATCCTAAAGACAGCTGTAACAACTTGGGTGAAGATGCATGTGGCAAAAGACAACTAAGAATGGCCTCGTACTCTCTCTGTAATTATTATATCTATTTAATAAAAGATATATGTGACGGATTAAAACTTTTCGACTCGATGTTGAAAGCAACAAACACAACATGAATAAGAATTAATATTTGATATCAGAAGGTTTTTATAACTAGTTTTGAAATTTTAATAGAAAATATACTTCCATTGAATCTTATCATGTGCCTCTTTTTTCGCGATTAAAGCTCTAATGGAGTGAATAAACCATGATATGTATCTAACGATTCATAAGTTTAACGTAAATGTATCATTTACTTATCCTATAATGGTAAAACTAACTAAACTTTACCTGAAAATCAAACAAGACTCAACATTTTAAAAACCATTACCTGTCGCTTCCAGGAGATTTCTTGCATAATATTGTTCCATTCAAATTTATTGCCATACCTAAACTATTCTTTTAATCATATTTTAGCTTTTTAATTCTCTAAATGACATCTTACCAGATACTTGATTGTATTGTTGTATTTTGAACCATGATAACACCGCTTTGTTCATTCTCTAATAGTTTAAGTTATAACTACAACAATGTCAAAACACTCATTGTAGTTTAATTATTATTGCTTGCATACGTATTTGATCTCTCAACGTGAGTGGGGGTTTACTCGTTAAAACATTAGGCTCATTTTCTAAGAATTCAAGCTTTTAGAGTAACTATTAACTAGTAATTAATGATGTCGTTAGCTAGGGCTTGGCCTTGCCTTCAAAAACCTGAATGTGGAAAGGATATGTTCAAGAATAATCATCAATCGGTTCATTAATTAGCGGTGCAAACATCGGGTTGTAAAGTTGTTTTCCGTTGTTGCTCCTCTAGCTTTATGGTAGAAGGATGACCGGAGTAGCTAGTCTTTCGGTTTAAGATTCCTCCGCAATGTGATCCCTCTAAACTGATTTTATTTTGCCATCCCTTTCAACAAAAAAAAAGAATGAAATTCAAAGTGAGCTTGGATTACAATGTCAGTTTACCATCCAGCCCTACCCGTTACGCTCGTTGATCCCTGATGCAGGCGACCACTGAGACGCTAACAAAAGCTTTGTATCTGTAGGTTACAGTACGAATTTCATATTTCATTTGATTCCAAATTAACATAACCCTGTATAAATTAGGGTGTGTAAACGCGCTACGTGAGCGTGTTAGGTGATAAAGAGTGCTTTTGTCACAGCTTTCGAATTTGCCATGTAAATAGGCCGTCACCAGCATCCTTTAAATAGACCCCCGACCTCAAGGCTCCTCCGCATTAAAACCCTAGTAAAAACCTTCACAGATGCCACTTATAGTAAAGCTAAGAAAATCTACTGAGTGTCCGTTCCCCCGTTCCCATTTTCGCTTCAGTTCTTCACTGTCTTCCCTTTATTTTGAAGTTTCAACTAGTGGCCAGCCAAAACGGGTCTACCTCTGTGGATGCTTGGGTTGGGTGAGGATCGGTTGCGAGCCGATATGAATCGTTTGCTCACTTTGCTCTTCCACCAGGTAAACAAACCGCTGTCCTTCTCACTTGCCACACACACTTTTATTTGGTTGTAAGAGGTGAATTTTTAATGGTTTGTGGGTTTTTTCTTTTTTCCCTTTTCTGAAATGTAGGGAGTGCTGGATGAGCAGTTTTTGCAGCTGCAGCAGCTTCAAGATGAAACGTCCCCAAACTTTATCTTTGAGGTCGTCAACATCTACTTCAACGAGTCCGAGAAGCTCCTCAGGAATCTCAGAGACTTGCTGTACGTATTTTTGAAGTTTATATAAGAAATACCAATGACAAGTTTGTTTCATAATCAGAAATGAGTTTTGGCAATGCGGCTTCATCGGTTTTGGAAATGAGTTTGATAACTTTTGCAGGCTGGATAGAGAGTTCTCGGATTACCAGAGAATGGGGGTGCATTTAAATCAGTTAATCGGAAGCAGTTCAAGCATTGGTGCCAAAAGGGTCAGCAATGTGTGCGTTGCCTTTCGAGCCGCCTCCGAGCAGAATAGTAGACCTGGGTGCGTGCGTGCGTGCCTTCTTCCTTGCCTCCCTTTTTCCATTCTTTTTCACTTTCTTTCTCTGCATTCGTGCCTTCACATGTTTATTCTTCCTTTCAAACTTAGAACAAGAAGAGTTACTGTTGGTCTCTTACTAGGTGCCGCTAACTATTGCGACACATTTGCCTTCTCTGCTAGCTTAAGACAGAGAAAGAGAGAGGGAGGGAGAGAGAGGGATTGAATAAAGGTGGTGACTAAAATGCAACATTTGTGGGTTTCTATTCAGGTGCTTAAGGGCTTTGGAGGTGCTGGAACATGAATATTGCTATCTCAAGAACAGACTCGACGAAGTGTTCCACGTAAGTAAAAGTAGCAACTGAATACCTCATTGTTACTACTCTATAGATACTTTCTTCTCAAATCTTTTGTCTCTGTCATCGCCATTGCACCCTTGGGGACAAATGGTCGAGATGCAGAATCAAGCATCGGTGAAAATGGTGACAACTTGTAATTGAAAGAGACAGAAACCAATATAATCGGAATTATTGATTGTCATGCAGATAGAGCAACAGCGACTACTGGCAGCTGGAATTAGGTACCCCATGCAGCACTGAAACAAAAGGTGGAACTATGGCATAAGTAAGCTTAACTCACAGCTCCTCATTCCCTCTCACTGGCTTAGATCATTGATTCACTGGCAGCAGCAGTAGCAGCAAGAGAGGAAGAGAAATAGATATGCATGTCCTTGTGTTCAATGTTGAGTGTTTCTTCTTTTTGAATTTGAATAGGTCTTCTTCGTACTGTAGTGTGGTATATATATTTGAATTAATGCTGCATGCAATTCCAGATTCACCGGCCACGTCTCATAGATTCAGCTTTACCGGCTAGCTAAACGCATTCACTGCTTCTCTTTAGGGAACGGTCACTTCTTAGTTATACCTATAGTACGTAGTACCCACCAACAGCATCTCACTCCATCAGCATCAATCAATCATCAACCCTAGCTAGCTCTGCACATCAAATGCGGATCAGCGCGCCGCAAGATTCCTCTTTCAGAGATTCTTCTTTTTGGTGTCTGTCGCGGTCGCGGTCGCGGTCATGGTTTAGGATACACATGCTTTGCACCTTAAAACATGAATATTTGTATCTAACCCCTCTAACTATTTGGCTTGCATAAATCTTCCATGGGTATAGTTGCTAATTATTAATGGAGATTGAAGGTAGAAGAAAGAAATAATCTTAAACAGTCTTGGTAAAGCTAGATAACATGCGGAGACAAGTACAAACAAAATACAGAAATAATCAATGCGTTTGACCTGACTAAAGGAAAAGCACGTACTCATTTAAATTAAGTGAAAGCATTCTTAATTCATAATCAACCGGCGATGAGAGGCTTTTAAGGTTTTTGTGTTGAAGTGTTAATTATATTTGCTCTAACGAGTGGTTTTATATGTGCACTCATACTCTCAGCACATAGCGACAAACATTGGAATTCAGAAGAGAGGTCAAGTATTGCAACTATATCAAATGTTTTAATGAATTATTTTTTTTTGGCTATTTCAACAATCTTGTTTGATAGAAGTCGCTTGGAAAAATCCTTAAAGAAAAACTCATGTCTAGGAAACTGATGATAATTCAAGTCCTCTATTGCAAACTTAATTGCAACCACTTTTAAATTACCTGGAAGCTTTACAAAACCACTTTTTCCTTGTCTTATGTTTTGGTTACATTTTCTAAGTTGTTTGGCAACAAAAATGGAATGCAAAGGATATAGACTGGAGTGTGAATTCTGATTCTCATTTAGCGCCTCTTAGCTTAGCAACTATTTTGCCAAACGTTTGGATAACATTTTTGTTACATAAATAAAAAGTTTGTCTAACACGTACTTAAGATGTGAGGGAAATACGTTTTAAAGTTGTTTAGACCATAAAACCATTTACCAAGTTTGTCGCTGCATAGTTGTCTTTAAAACATATGTATAGGAGGGTAAACTAGCATGTCCCTTTACGATGTAAAAAAGGTTGCCACACATGTCATTATTCCAAAAGCAGAGGTTGATTTCGACATTTTCCTTCCATGTTAAGGATGAGTACAGTTCAGTTTGGTTTGGTTTTGGTTGTGGTCAAACAACAAACCCAACTATTATCCCTTGGTCTGAAAAATTGTGAACCAAACCAAACTAAGCACCATCGGTATTTGGTCGGTTTGGATCGCATTGCAGTCATTTAAAGACGACGTTCCTTTACACATTATTATTGGATTCAAATAAAATTGAAGTTATATTTTCTCTAAATTGCACATAATTTTGTCACATTCGATATATAAGTGCCTGTATTAACATAAGATATAAGTGCTATTTCATATATATATATATATATATATATATATATATATATTACAATAAAAATCTAAGTATGCCTCTATCATTGATGTATCAGAAAGAAAGAGTAATTATAAAATAGATAATGGTCACTAAATACTTTTGTTCTAAATGTTCTCATATTTTCTTTTCTTTTAACTTTAAAGATTTTGTTTATTTGAATTTGTTTAGTACAATGTTTTGTGAAAACTATCAATTAATGTTACTAAAAAATAATTAAAATATCATAAGTCGGTTCGGTTCGGTTTATGATTGATTTAAAAAATATGAATCGTGAACCAAAAGAAGGTCGGTTTGAGAAATGTGAAACCGAACTGAGAAGATTTTTGGACGGTTTGAATTGAATAGGTTCGATTTGATCATTTGAATGATCGAATCGGTTTGAACGGTTTGATGCTCACCCCTGCTCCCTAAGCGCATGAGATGTAATTTTAAAGTTGATATCCCAGAAGTTAGTAGGCTGGGCTCTGGTGCCTCCATAATCAAATTGGGCGTGCACCCCGGCCCTGGATTTGAAATCTTATGAATTGCATACTTGCTGGGCTTTATGGCTGGCTTTCAGCCCAATCCATCACAATCGTAATCTTCCACTAGCCCGTTGCTCATTTATTTTGCTACTTCCAGTGACAAAGCATCGGTAGCAAAATTAGTGTCACTAGAAACGATGTTGGAAGTGCCACCCACAAGCTTTAGTGCGTTATAAAACATTACAGATTTTAGCTTGAGTGCATCGCTCCGTGTGGCTAGCTTGTGTTTGAAGAACTTCCTTCCCCACTTTTTAGAACAACTCTTACCAGTCTAAGAATTGTAGGTCGGTGAAGAGACAATTACCAATCAAGATTGACCATAACATTACTTAGTTCGAGGTCGCAGATGAAGCCCTTTGCTAACTTTTGTTGTTACAACTGCTTCACCAAAGAAATCTAAGCCTATAAGGTCAACACGCATCGGTACACAGCTTGCTTACCAAGGGAATCTGCACCTAAAAGGTCAACATGCACCGGTAAACTTTGGGGCCAGTTGGAAATCTCTTTTTCATTTGCTTTCTCTCGTTTCTTTGATTCTCTTTCTCAAGCTGAGTGCAGACTCCAGAAACATCCCAGAAATGACATATTCCCATACTTGGACGAAGATAATATTTTTAGTAGAGTAATTGATGATAACGAGATATGGAGCAGGATATGATGCCATCCAATATTTAACACCTGGAACATGAACCCCCCCCAGTACACAGTTCTTGACGTTCACGATTTGATTCTTCGGCTTTGTGAAAGCAAAAGGAAACAAAGATGGGGAAGATTCTGAAAAACACAAAGTGAAGTTAGAGCTGTACTATCAGTAATATATATATATATATATATATATATATATATATATCATGATTTGACAAGAATAATTCTTTCCAATGGATCATGGTATGATTTGCACAAAGGAAAGGCAGGCGAGACAAGTGCCCGCTTTTTGAAAGGAAAACTTTCGGCCATTGTTGCTGGTTGGAGACCCGTACAACTCCGTATAGCGGTAATTAATGATAATTAAATATTTTAATAATTTTTATCTTCTAACTTTTGAAAAGTTTGATTAAGAATTGTCGTTAAATCTTAACAAGTATGTCAGTAAATGTATTTAGCAACTAATAATTATCGTTAGACAAAAAGTTGTAAGTATCTTTATAGAATTAGTATAGCAGTCAAGATTTTTCCTTTTACAAAATAGATGTGATCCATTCTCTCTCTCTCTCTCTCTGTGTGTGTGTGTGTGTGTGTGTGTGTGTGTGTGTGGTGCGCAAGTTCTCTATTACTAATGAAGAGACATAATAAGGTACACAGTTACTAAGTTGACAAGTAAATGGTGCTAACTACACTATTGTACAAAAGGCAAAAAGAGTCTTGAAATCATGTTATTCATCGGTTGCTCTAAAAATTAAAACTGATATCAAACGAATTATCATGCTTAACACAGTCGTCTCAAAGCTATACACTTTATCCCCAATACAGCTTTAGTACCCAATTTTGCAGGTGCTTCAAAAAAGTATCTAAGTTTAAAAAAGACCTAAATAAGTATCTTGGCTAACAGACTACGGGTGCCATTAAAAAATCCAAGGGATAGGACTATCAATAACATAAAAATATATCTAAAAAACATGTGGCACTATCTTAATCGTTAATTTGTTCTCTTCCTTAATTTAATCCCAAAACACACACACACACACACAAAGACACACTCTCTCCCCTTCTTTCATCTCACCCGTCTATTTCTTTTCTTCTGTTTCAGCAAAAGACAACACCACCACGTCGCCTAACATTGTTGCGGGCCACCGCGTGTGACCACCGCTATCACAAACCCAACACCATCAATCACCGCCCAACACCCTTAACTTTCAACGTCGACAACCATTACACCAACCTAATTGGCGTCACTGGCATTGACATATCAACGTTAACCACATGCGCTACACTGTGGCATTTTCCATCGCCACCTCCACGGTCCCTGCCCTCGTCATGGCCTACGGCCACCGCATCGACTCTGTCCCTGAAATCCCTCATGTCATCAGCGACACCACCGAGGGCACAGAGAAGACCTCTGCCACCATTAAGGTCCTCAAGCAGATTGGAGCCTATCAGGATGCCGAGAAGGCCAAGGACTCCTCGAAATCCCTCATGATCTGCTACTCTAATATTATTTATAGATTTAGTGAATTTGGCTCTGAATCTTCCTAATGGGACTAGGGTTTTTATAATAATGAGTTTTCTGGTTTGTGATGGTGTTTTGAATCCTAGATATTCCACTTCAATCACCAATTTTTCTAATCTAGTCTCGATCCTATAAAAATGCGACAGTCAAGAAGGCCAAATAATACCAATCTTTTTGGCATTTTCTTCATGGTGTGGTGATGCATCCAACAAGTAAGGGTTATTGATCGTTGCGATGGCAGTAGCGCTGAGCAATGATCATTGTAGTTTTATCTAGGATGGATGAAGAAGGTGAATGAACAAGTTTAATGATGATGATGGTGAGGAAGGATGCATAGGCGGGGGTTTCATCAGCTTGGTGGAAGGTGTGGAATTAGGGGTGAGCACAGTTCGATTTGGTTCAATTTGAAAATCAAATCGCAAACCGAACCATTACCTTTCGGTTTGAAAATTTGTGATCCGAACCAAACCAAACACCATCAGTTTAGACTGTTCGATTTGGTCGGTTTCAACGGTTCGGCTCAGTCGGTTTGGATTGGCTTAAAGACGTTGTTCCTTTGCATAATACTAATTAAAGTTATATTTTTTTAAATTGCATATAATCTTATTTCATTCGATAGATAAGTTCCCACTGATGAATGAAAAAAAGTAAGTAAAGATAAATTAGATATTGGTCACAAAATTTATATGTGTTATAAGTGTTGTCAATATTTTCGTTTCTTTTAACTTTTAAAATTTATTTATTTGGATTTACTTAGTATTCTATATGTGTAATTATAAATGGAGGGTACTAAAAATATATTAATATATCATAGGTCAGTTCGGTTCGGTTTGAAATCGGTTTAAAAAATATGAACCGTGAACCAAACCAAAGTCGGTTTAAAAAATATGAAACTAAACCGTTAAAATCTTTAGACTGTTCGGATTGAATTGGTTCGGTTTCATCAGTTTAAGCGATTCGGATCGATTTGAATGGTTTGATACTCACCCCTATATGGGATGGAACTGCTTTGCACATGTGTGTATGTGCACATGCGGATGTTTGTATCTATTAACTAAAGAAGAAAAGAGAGAGAAACAGAGAGAGAAAGGAAGAAAAGAGAGAAACACATAGAGAAAAAAAAAAAGAGGGGGTAAGACTGTCTTTTTTTTTCTTCATAAAAACACTTGAACTTTTTAATGACGTACGTGGTCCGTTAGTCGAGATATGAATTCGAGTTATTTTTTTTAAATTTAGGTACTTTTTTTTTTACGTACCTTCAAAGTTAAAAATTAAATCTATACTAGAATAAATTTGAAGGTATAATTATTGAATTAGCCCAAACAATAATATCAAACGACCAGTCTAGTCCGAAGAAAATCTTGTTTTTGGTTGTGCAGGGGACACAGTTGTCCAACGGATCCTCTGCTTATTTTAGCGTGGGAACAGAGTCATCGTAATCGTTGCTTTGATTTCTTTTTTTTTTTCCTTTAATTTTGATGATTCGTTGCTTTGATGAGCTGGGACACTTGTCTTTGGCCTCTATTTACCTATCATATATATATATATGCACGGCATAGGTCGATGTGACACATGTGTCACACCAAGTTCCACATCTCCCACAGCCTGTGGATGAGCGCTTGGCCAATAATACTACAGTAGTTGTTCTTGTGGACTGCTTCGTGTGAACGTGCCTCCTTTTAGTAATGTACAAAGACAGTCAAAGATGGAGCGTGTGTGCTCACCAACGCTCTTAGGAGTAATATATTCAACTCCTGCTACTAAGCATTGAGTTCCATTTATGTTGGAACAGGTCTTATAAGTGCCGCTGTATATCTAAAACTTAGATTATTGAAATAGTTTTAATTCTTAATTCTCTGACATTACATCAGATTATGGCTCTTTTCGATCGTTGCGACTTAACTTATTGGCCATGGGCTCTTGACTTCCACGTCTTAAAAGATTCATTTACTTGATGGAACGACCGGTCCAATTTTTCTAAAATGGTAATGGATATGTACAATAAAGAGATCATAATCTTATTCTTCTGAATGAGTAATATAATTTAGAGGGTATTCGAGATTAATTTTAAAATGATCAAATCTAATTAAATCAGGTTTGAAGTGTTTGGCAAATAAAAGTGAGCTGATTAAATATGTTCCAATGTATTCAAAACTGATTAAATCTATAATTCTCGTTTTCTTGAATTAAAATTTTATCAGTTTCAAAGAATCAGGTTTGATTAAGAAAATTATCAAGATATCCTCACATATAAAAAGACATTAAATGCTTCATTTCAATTTGAATACACTACATGATAATTTTGCCATATTAAACCTATTTTAATTTCTTTTGATTCAAACACCTTCAATAAATTTAATTCGTTATGCTTAAAATAAATTAAAATTAATTTTAAAAACTGATTCTGATTTAATTTTAATTTACTTTCGAGAATCAATCCTTCTTTGACTTATAAAAATGCCAGAGGATCAAGATTCACGGGTACCAGATTGTGTTGAAAGAACTCTTGTTTCTAGGATATTTATGAGGTCTGTCCTATATGGCTCCCTATAGAGAGATCAGAGTCGTCAATACACAATAACGATATTAGTCTTTGATCTGATTGATAAGATCTAGAGCACACAACACATATTAGCTTATGATTCACAAAACCTACAATCTAAATAGATTAATGAAGTATTAGAATGACTCAGGATTCCCAAGTTAAGGTAAGGTACACGAGTTAGAACTAACCGGTGGAACACTTAAACAGACTTAGTGGCTTTTATATATCATTACAATTTTGTTGCAGCCATTTTAATTAATCTGGGTATTTATATATTATTCCCAACCTATCTTGGTTGCACCTAAGGGTCCAGTGGGAGTCCTATTTGCACGATACGTCGACACAAATATTCAACGCTTTCAACCGGTCAAACCTCTCACTTTTGTTACGTGACTTTGTCACGAAGAAACTCATTTTTGCACGACTCATCATTGCGCCTTGACCGTTGCATGACGCACGTTACCCGTCGGTGTGCCTTGGCATTTGCCCAAGGAAGTGGGCTTTGGCCTTCCCTTTGGGGTTGGGGTCGGCCTCGGCCTCCCCTTGGGGGTCGGCCGTGGTCTCTCCTTAGCACTTTCACTTCTCTTCAAGGGGTCATGTGCCATGACATTCGTCACCCGCGTGTTGCCCCGTCGACTCCGCGACGTCCGTCCCCAGCACTGACTCCGACACGTCTGTCGCCCGCCACGATTTTGCGACGCTCGTCTCCCGTAGCCCGGGCGTCGTCTCCGCGACACTCGTCGTCCTTTGAGCAGGCGCTGTCTCCGGGATCCCAGTAGCCCCCGCATTGTCTCTGTGACCCTGGTCGCCAGTGCCCACGTGCCGTCACCATACGCACTTCATCGTCCCATACGCCACAATCATGTTACATGCCCCCCGGGTACCACACTCATTCACCACACTATGCACCCCCGCCATTGACATAGAACATGCTTCGACCCACTATCCGGAGTGTGCAGTATCCAGCGGGGATAGGTGATTCCTCCAGGACATTATCTCTGCCAGAGAGCTCTTCAACTCCCCTTCCGCCAGGTAGACAGCTCCTCCGAGATGCTACCTCTGCCAATTGGGTAGACGGCTCCTCCGGGATACCACCTTAACGTGTTCCGAGTGCTCCAGCACAAGGACTCACTTGCAAGATAGGCTCGATGTCTAAGACACTATCTCTGTCAGAGAGCTTTTCAACTCCTCTTCTTCCAGGTAGACGGCTCCTCCAGGATGCTACCTTGACGTGTTCTGAGTGCTCCGGCACAAGGACTCACCCGCGGGATAGGATCCAGTCTTTCCAGACTGACAGAGCGACGCTGTGTGGGGCAGGCCGGGTGAATATAAGATTCGACAGTCCCTGGAGCACCGGCAGCTATGGACCCCTAGGTGAAGTGTGACTCCCGAAGAGTGCCACGTGTCGCGTGATGACATCATCATCTCAACATCTATAAATAGGGGTCTTGAGAATTCATTTAGAGAGGATTCCCTCATTTGACATTTTCACTTTCCCGCTCTAGAATCCTAAAGAAAGAAAAATACAAAACCTTGACTCTGGACCCAAGTATCAGACTGTGACTGTCGTCGTATATTTGCATACCACCATTGCAGCACAGCCACCCTCAGGCTCTGTCTAGGAAGCCCTTGATCTTTACCCTTGTTCCACTCTTGCTGTGTCCCACATCGACATACTTGGCATCTGACTCGAACTGCATTCCTTGGCACCTCCACGTCGACTGCGAACCCACTTTCCTTGGCATCACATATTCTAGTGGCTGTAACAGCTATAGCAACAAAAAATTATTGTTAAAAATATTTTATTTCCATTATCAAAATTTGTAGCAATAATCTTTTAAATTTTTATATACAGTACATTTGCAGTGCAGGCGAGAGACCTAATCAAATCAAATATTTTCTAAATTTCTTGATATCTTTTGGGGGGAAAGTAGAGAATGACTCCGTCTACTTTACACGTTGTGCGTTTTGCCCCCTCCACTTCAAACTTAAGCACCAAACCCTCCCCCAGTTTAAGAAAAGGGGAAAGTAGGGAATGACCCCCTCTACTTTACACGTTGTACGATTTACCCCCCTCCACTTCAAAATTAACCACTAAACCCCCCCACACTTACAGAAATTGGGCACCTTAGACGGAAACCGTTAAATTTAACAGCGCGTGGTCAACACGCGCGTTGACTAACGATTTTTTTTTGTAAATGACGTTTTTGCCCATTCTGTTAGGGGTAATTAACTAATGACCCCCTGTACTATAGACGGTGTGCGATTTCCCCCCCTCTACTTCAAACATAACCACTAAACCCCCCCCCCCCACACTTACGAAAATTGGGCACTTTAGACGGGTTCGTTATGAATATTCGTGAAATGACCAAAATACCCTTATTTCCTTACCCTATTTAAGTTTAATACCATTCTTTCAACTTCTTTTTCTCTCCTCTCAGACTTTTTACTCAATCCCACATACACACACTCCACGCACACCCAGCACGCACGCACGCACGTGCACACACACACACACACACACACATACCCTAAACCCAAACACAGACGCGCACCCACTGCAAACATACACACACGCTACTCGCATGCGACTGTGGCGGCAACGTCATCGCGAATCTGGTGCAGCCCCAGCGGCGTGTAGCCAGTCACGGTGGTCATGTGACGCTGCTTGGCACGATGTTGTGGATTGGGGTGGAATGACGACGGAGGTTAGACCTGCGATTTGGGGACGTGGTCGTCGATCGTGGTGGCAGGGATTTGGACGGATGTGCGGCAATCAGACGCCGATAGCCTGTGTCTGTGGGGATTGATGTTACCAATGTTGATTGCGTCGGTCGGTTGGTGGCCGATGAAGAAGCCCCACTGGCTTGCAGACGCAAGGTGGTGGGAAATGGCAGCGATGAGGCAACTCACGACGATGTGTAGCCAGACAGTATAAAGTTGGGGGAGTTGGCCAGAATGGTGGTTACTGTGACGCTGATCATGGTAGTTGTTGCGCCGGTGATATACCAACGGCAATCGTGGTTCCTTTTTTTTTTGTAACTCCCTGGTGGTCGGAGAAAAAGACCAGTGGTTATGCTCAGTGAATCACCAATTGTAGCGGAATTGACCAGAAGAGGAGGTGCAGATTGCAGCAATCCCTTGTTTGCAATGAATCTGGTAGCGCAGAATGGGGTGGGGGACTGGTCTAACGGGTGGGGGGGTGGGGAATGAAGGGGGGGCGGGGGGAGGGTCATGGGCAAAATTGTCATTTAAATTTAACGGTTTCCATTTAATGTGCCCAATTTCTGTAAGTGTAAGGGGGTTTAGTGGTTAATTTTGAAGTTGAGGAGGGAAAATTGCACACCGTGTATAGTACAGGGGGTCATTAACTAATAAAGAAATAAGGGTATTTTGGTCATTTCACACTATTCATAACGGACCCGTCTAAGGTGCCCAATTTCTGTAAGTGTGGGGGGGTTTAGTGGTTAATTTTGAAGTGGAGGGAGGCAAATCGCACAACGTGTAAAGTAGAGGAGATCATTCCCTACTTTCCCCTTAAGAAAATGGGCACAATTAACGAAAAACATCCAAACTAGCTGTGTTTTTTTTTAGGGAACCATTTGGTGCCCAAAACCTGATTTTTTAGGACCAAAATGCCCTTCAAGCCACTTTATAACACATAAATCTTTGATTTTTTTAGCAGGTCAATAAATAAATTATAATCATTATATAGATAATATAATATTGGGGTGTTTGACATTTTGACTAGTCCCAGATCCACTGTGAAACTAGAAAGCCTTGAGCGATTATCACTCAATCTTAAGTATTCCCTTATCCTTATCCACCAGTAGATTATGCGGCTTCAAATCCCTAAAATTGTACAAGATGCACAAAAAGTAAAACAACTAAAAAGATGATAGGACCAATTGATGAGACACAATCGGATAAAGCAAAAGCGAAGTGATACCTGTGAAGGACACCATGGCTGTGGCAATGAGCAACGCCTTTGCACAACTGAAACAGGAAGCTCTGGACGAGCGAAGGAGGGAGAGGGGAATGACTGGGGCCCTTGCTGTAGGAATCGATGAACTTCTTGAGATAAGTGTCGAGGTACTCGAAGACGAGGTAGAGGAGGGGCTTGCCGTTCTTCTTGTCGTCACGTGCTCGACGCCGAGAAGGCAGACGACGTAGAGGGAGTGAGACAACATTTGGAGGAACGAGACCTCGGGGAGGGCAGTGGGAGGGACGCCTTCCTCGTCCATCTCGAGGCGCGTCTTCTTGAGGGTGACCAGTTGGCCGGTGGCCTTGTCCTTGGCCTTGTACACCTTCCCGTATGTGCCCTCGCCTACCTTCGCCAACTTTTCGTACTTGTCCCCCATTTCTCTCTGAACCTTCTTTGGTCTTTAGGGGAATTTTATGATAATCTTCAACCCTGGAAATTGATTTGGAATGGGATGTATAAAGAAGAGGCTTGAACAACCGCAAAATGAAGAAGAACAGGCGCAAGATGAAGGAGATGAAGGGGTTATCTCTGGTTTTGAGAGAGAAGATGAAATGGGAGAAGGCAGAGATTGCTGGGTTTGGACAGTCTTCTGGAAAAATTAAGGGTTATATGGGAAGGATAAAAAAGACATTTGACAAAGATCTGTTATGGTCAGTTAACTGTGCTCATTTTCTTAAACTGTGGGAGGGTTTAGTATTTAAGTTTAAAGTAGAGAGGACAAAACGTACAACGTGTAAAGTAAGGGTCATTCTCTACTTTCTCCTATCTTTTTTTCACTGGATCTTGATATTTTGACATTTTAGAGGGGTCCGTCCAATCCAGAGTGGCCACCCTTGTACGACGACTCACCACATGTTAAACGCATTCGCCTCCCAGTTTCTTCCCCGTGTTCTTCTCCTTCTTCTCTCTTTACTCACTCACACTCTCTCCCTTTTCTCTCCTTTATTTAACTATCTGCCTTCGCTTCTACGGATTCACATACAAAATTTGAAGCATCTTCTCGTGCATCGAAGATTAAAGAAGAGGAAATGAAGGGTGGCGTAGTTGTGGAAGATGGGTATGTGCACGAGGAGGAGACCCACCTCACCGTCTTCAAGACTTCTCTGTTCTTCGCCGGCGACGGGTTCACCGTCTACGACTGCAAAGGCGAGCTTGTCTTTCGGGTCGAATCGTACGGACCCGACAGCCGCGACAAGGGCGAAGTTGTGCTCATGGACGCCTTTGGCCGCTGCCTCCTCACCGCTCGCCGTAAGGTACAAATTTTCTCATCGTATTGTCTGTGCAGTTCTCGTCTTACTCAGTCTGAACGAGTCGACTCGCCGGATTTGAGTTCGAATAAATTAAGCAAGAAAGTTAATCGCAATGCCTAGTAGGAAAGCAATGAATCGGTGCCAAGTTTTTCTCCATTTGTGGTGCTTTATCCGCGTCCAGCTCAATCACTTATCTATAGCGTGCTGAGCCAGAGCTGTGTTACCACGACTACGAGTATAAAAAATTTAAACAAGGAAAGAAATTCACCCATGACTCGTTAGTTTGCAAATGCCGAGTTGACGGACCGAGTCAGTGAAAAATTACGTTTTCTAGACTGATTTGTATCCCCTGATGTAACTGTTAGCTCTGGCACTGATACTTTTGTCGAAACAATTTTTGGCAAATTTAATTACAGCTTTGCAAAAACTCACTTAGTATCGCCCAAAATATAAATGGAGTTTTGACAAAAGTCATATCGCCATGGCTAATGTCATGGTTACGAAACTGTCACTGTCACTGTACATGATTTTTATCCAAGAAACACACTGCGTCACTCTCCTCTTGCCATCAACTTTTGAGGGCTTGTCTAAAGTCGCCGGTGATTGGTCTATGCCTAAAGTGGCCGGGACACACTAGCCTCGGAAAAACTTCTTTAAAGCATATGGGACCACTGATAGCTGATGTAGTCGGCAAAGAATTCTGCATTTGGCTGCAGAAGCATTTAGAACGGCTTGAAAGTGATTGAGATTACAGAATCTGATCCATATCCAATGTCAAAAGTGCAGGATTGATGTTATTCGCCATTAGTAATAGTTTTGTGGCTACAAATGCTTTGTTACTACTCGTGGAAAACTTGACAATAATGCGTTAGGGCCAATACTACTGTTGCATTCAAGTGTCAGCAAAAATGATTTTTTTACATTGAGGAAAGGAGCAGAAGCTTCAGTCGACTGTTACTGATTAAATTTTGACTACTGCCGACCGACGGTAGAAAGAGCCTTTGATCCTATTATACAGTATACCGTAAGTGACATCTGTTTTGGCATTATTAACAACCTACTCATGAGAGTCGTAGGCTCTTTCTGCAACCGGCTAGCGGCCAAAATATTATCAACCGGTTCGTGGTTCAAGGTCTTATTTTCATCCATGTGTCGGTACTCATTTTTGAGTCAACCCGGAGAGTCGGCTCATTTCATGCTTTTCCTCTACCTCATTGCCAACTTAACAGCGACCGAGTCTCCACCACCGCTGGGAAGGGTTCTTAGGAGAGAAGACGGAGCGTCAGAAGCCAATCTTCAGCGTGCGCAGATCGTCCATCATCGGACGGTCAAGGGTGACGGTGGAAATGTGCGAGAATCCAGGCGAGGAGTACCAGATCGAAGGGTCATTCGCACAGCGTTGCTGCACCATCTTCAATGCGGGCAAGGAAGCAGTAGCCGAGATCCGACGCAAAGTGGATGCTTCCACCAATGTGGTGCTTGGCAAGGACGTTTTCTCTTTGTCGCTGAAGCCTGGCTTCGATGGTGCCTTTGCCATGGGATTGGTGCTTCTTCTTGATCAGATCAACGGTGATGATTACGCTAATGGTGATGGAGGGTTGCAGTTGGACCCCGCCAGTGAAGATTCACATTTGTCTTCATAGTCAAGAGATGCTTCTTTCTGACAAAACTTTCCAAGCTTGGATTTTGTTTATATTGGTTGCTTTTAACTCCCTCGTGGGTGTACAATTTACAAGGTATCTGCGTAGGATATGTTTAAGAAAATAAGTAAATTAGAAAAACGTAGAATTGGGTCTGTTTTCTTAACAAAGTCTGAATCGGCAAATTCAGAGTTGCACTATTCATGTCAGACATCGACGGTTTTGGTTACATCAATTCCAAAAATAGGTGATATGAGGTAGCAAGCGATGGTACCTTACAATACAACTTATGCAATCGATAACTTTGGACCAAAAAAAGAACAAAAAATACTCCCTCCGTCCCTTAAAGATCAATCTATTTTTTTGCATGTATATTAAGGATTTAGGTTATATATTGTGTGTCCTTTTCATTTTACCCTTTAGAGATAGAAGGAAGAAAGTGGACTATGAGAGAGAAAATTGGTTGGTAGATTGTTAAATGTGGAGAGAGAAATATAATATAAAAGTGTAAAGTGATGGGTCATAAGAGCAAAAATGAGTTGATAGATAATTAAATGTAGTGAGAGAAATAGAATAAAAAAGTATAAAAATAATAAATATGTAAAAATATTTATAGAATCTTTCTTAATTTAGAAGTGATCAATTTTTGTGAGGGAAAAAAAACATGATCAGTTTTTTAGGAACGAAGAGAGTAATTAAGTAGACGAAAAGGAAGTGTGACCGTTTAAGATAGCACTATATCGAGTAACTGTAAGAATAAGTTAAGCATAATACATTGATCAAATCACGAGTGTTATTAATTTAAACTTTTAGATCAAGTTGAACTCATCGTCTTAGTAGACACTAGGCTCTCCATTATTATACTCCTAACACTAGCATGAAATTCACACAAAATTAAGATGACATCAAATCAAAAGAAGTTAGGTAGAGAGAAGAGATCAGTACGGTAGACAATAGAAGTATAGTAAATCATTGTACAAGGAAGAAATGTTGGGTTCTACTCTGATCCTCATTGGATGCAGGGAGACTGTGTGTACATCCCAATGGGGTCCGCATAGCAATGGAAAGAAAGAACTAGTAACTCGCGTTTAATTTGGCCTCAAACTTGAATGAAAGTTGGCTAATTTTTATTGGAAAATATTATCTGCCCCCTCTATTATGCCATTCTACTCCCATTGTATTGTTAGTAATAGTCATTAAACAACATTTATAGCGACAAAAATAAAGTAAACTGATATATGAAAGGGTGAAGATAGTATTTTTCGATGGATATAAGCATCCTAACAAGAATTTTTCCTTCTTCGATGGTTATATGGGGATCAAATTGGCTGCACTCTGCATAGCTAATACTCTTCTCGTTAAGCAAATTATGGAATTTCTTCTAATCAACTGCTCCCTGGCCCTTGCAAACAAGGCCAAAAGGAAAGAAATTTCAAATGATTTAATTTGACATTCCTGTTGGAAGAAGAAAGGTCAGTCACTTGTGTAGACGTAAATTTATAGCGAAGCCTCTAAGTCAACGTACAAGACCTCCCACCACTTATACCCCTCCACCCATCCCTTTCTTTCCTCTACCCTTTTTGTCTCGACCGCTATCATTTTCAACAACATGACGTGCTTCAGTTCAAACTTCTTTAGGCTGGAGAGGCGAAGTGCCCCGTTTCTCACGGCTTTTACTTTCTTTGCAAGCCCTACAAAAGAAAAAGTTTGACAACCTCGAACCTTTGAAAGCTACTTTCAACCCAGTTTTATACATTGGAGTCCAGAATGGCTTACACAAATGCGTTGGAATATATACTTCACGACCTTCCACGCGCACAATTGGTGCGATGTGCACGATATTTGCAACATGGTGATATCAACGGGGGATTTGCAGATCTGCTCTTTTCACTATCTGGATGTATGTGTCCCTAGGCTTTTGCAAAATAAAAACCAGAGAGAAATCTTAAGTAGATTTGATAAGACTGAAAACACGAAGACTGTCAAAAGTTAACAATTCCTCAGAAGCCTATGGCAATAGAAACTGGGGTGAGAAACAAACTAGCAAATAGCAGCTGAGGAACAGGGAGGAGGAGAAGAGGAGCCATGAGCCCACCAGTCTTTTGGGCTCGATGATGGAGTTGGTGCACAAGCATTGACGTATCTGAGATCGGAGAAGGTGCAGCTCGGGGTGTGGTGGGAGTTTTGGGTGGAAGGCGGTTGGACGCTGATGACCAGCTTCTATGAAGCACGGACATCTCTACTTGGTTGAGATATTGTGTCCGACACTTCCTGCGTGTGGCGTGTCTGACATCGTGTCAGAGACCTTGTGCAGAAGTGTCCGACCCGTAGGGCCAAACTGTAAACTTTAGACTTAACTAGAAGGTCATGATAGAATGTTTAGGAAAGTTAAGATTGTATTATACTCCCTCCGCCTCTTAAAAAGTGATCTATTTGAATTTGTACGTATGTTAAGGATTTAGGTTATATATTGTGTGTCTTTTCTATTTTATCCTTTAAAGGCAGGGGGAAAGAGAGTGAGCCATGGGAGAAAAAATTAGTTGGTAGAGTGATAAATGTGAAGAGATAAATAGAATAAAAAAGTGTAGTGGTGGGTCAGGAGAGAGAAGATGAGTTGGTAGAGAATTAAATGTGGTGAGAGAAATAAAATTAAAAAATTATAAAAATGATAAATATGTAAAAATAACTACAGAATCTTTCCTGATTTAGAAGTGATCAATTTTTTGGGACGGTTCAAAAAGAAAATATGATCAATTTTTTAGGGACGAAGAGTGTAAAAAGAAAGACTAGGGTAAATCTCAATTGTAGATTGCATTCAAGTCGAGTGATGTCTAGCTGAGAGGAGGATGGAGCTCTTCGACAAAGGCAATCTAACGTATTACGTAGAAGACGAATCTCTCAATGGATAAGCATATGTAGGAAGAGGTTGATGATGGAGGTCCAGAGGACCATAAGGCAATTGATGTCGATTCAATCTTGGTGGATGGAAGAGATGAAAATCGTTTATCTTTTCTTTTTGGCTTGTTTTTTTGGGAGCTTGCACTACCGTATCATTTTGTAGTAATTTGATTTCAAATATGACTTTTATCTATGGTTTACATTTCCTAGTTGGTGTTTTACTTTTTCAAGAAGGTGGAATGTGCTTGAAATTTATATGAACATGCATAATATATACGCATCAATATTTAGCGGTATCCTGCGTTCTTCAAAACTTGTTCTGAAAATTGCAAATCCCGTGTCCCTGTTACTGTTGGTATCGCACACGGTGTGTGTCCGTACTACTTAGACTACCTTCTAGCCTTGCCTGGCATTGCCGGCCGATGCTCGAGGTTCAGATGTACTGGTCGGCCACAGCGTTAGAAAGTGATGCTTGCTGGACCAACACTTTCAGATGTAGTACTGGTCGGCCACAGCGTTAGAGAGTGATGTTTGCTGTACCAACACTTTATTAGGTTGCCAGGCCTTTTGTTACTTGCTGACATCGCTCTCGTTGGCTGGAAAACACATAGTACATCCACAAGTCGGTGATACACCAGAAATATGTGACTGCATCATTTGGAGGCAATACTGAATAAGAATAACTGAAGATGACAGTAACAAAAAAAGAAGAAGATGGGAAATTTCTTGGGATGTCACCATTGATGAAGCTCTTGGCTCTTGGTAGAAGTCCAAGCAGAATGTGCTACTGCACAATTGAGAGGCACCTCCCAACTTTAATTGTCTCAGATCCTTCGGGGAGTAACCTATCCACCTCTCCCCTATTTCTACTCTTTCTTTTTGGTGTAAAATTACTAACAAAGGGGACGGTTAGAGAGTGCCAATATACATACACAGTGAAGGCCTGGATGTGGCCTTATGCTACCACTGTACTTGTTAAGCTAAAACCTGAGTCTCTCCAAGAATATTAACAAACACTTGCAACAGGGATTGGCAGTTCCCCACATTTTAGTTTTGTTCTCAAGAAATTAAAACCTACTAAGGAAATGAAAAGGGAATAAATGTTATCGTGCAATGAGCTTGATGAGGAATGAAAAAGAGAGAACATAAATAATTTCTGCCTGCGGGATTCTTGAAGCATGCCTAGTAGTTGCACGAGGTCATCAGATTATAATGGCGAGGTTTCATTTATTCTATATGACCTATTGGCTGAAAGTGAGTAGCCTGCTTTATATTGAATATTGACGACAAAGGAAGTTTTAGTTTGAAACTTCAGATACTTTCTGCTGAAGTTGCATGAACCAAATGAAACAGATTAATTGAATATATTTTGGAAAACCTAAATGGGAAGCAAACTGAACAACCAATTAAATTGCAGAAGGCCATCAGCCCTCGTAGAGTATTGTACATTGCTGAAATTAATTAGAAAAACCATCAGCAGATTTTTAGCATTTCAGGAGGGACAGTTCCAGAGAATATATATAGTGAATCAATGAGTTTATGAACTTACAATCATGTGTACAGTTAAGAATTATAAAGTGGAAAATGAGAGCCTAAAAAAAGGCTTTTGACTGGTCATGACATTAAAATCAGAAGCACAGCTGCAGAGCAAGTTGTGTAAAGCAACGAGTAGGAGGATCCAAACCAACTTCGAAGTCCAGTCTCCTGCAAATTAAGTTGAACATTAGGACAACAGGAGTGCAGGATATAATAACGAGAAACCAGCATTAACAAGTGCAATGATCTGCTTCATATGTCCACAAGTCATACAACAATCATTGGTTATTTTCATGGGGAAAGTAGGGAATGACCCCCTCTACTTTACACGTTGTGCGATTTACCCCCCTCCACTTCAAAATTAACCACTAAACCCCCCCACACTTACAGAAATTGGGCACCTTAGACGGAAACCGTTAAATTTAACAGCGCGTGGTCAACACGCGCGTTGACTAACGATTTTTTTTTTGTAAATGACGTTTTTGCCCATTCTGTTAGGGGTAATTAATTAATGACGCCCTGTACTATAGACGGTGTGCGATTTCCCCCCTCTACTTCAAACATAACCACTAAACCCCCCCCCCCCCCCACACTTACGAAAATTGGGCACTTTAGACGGGTTCGTTATGAATATTCGTGAAATGACCAAAATACCCTTATTTCCTTACCCTATTTAAGTTTAATACCATTCTTTCAACTTCTTTTTCTCTCCTCTCAGACTTTTTACTCAATCCCACATACACACACTCCACGCACACCCAGCACGCACGCACGCACGTGCACACACACACACACACACACACACATACCCTAAACCCAAACACAGACGCGCACCCACTGCAAACATACACACACGCTACTCGCATGCGACTGTGGCGGCAACGTCATCGCGAATCTGGTGCAGCCCCAGCGGCGTGTAGCCAGTCACGGTGGTCATGTGACGCTGCTTGGCGCGATGTTGTGGATTGGGGTGGAATGACGACGGAGGTTAGACCTGCGATTTGGGGACGTGGTCGTCGATCGTGGTGGCAGGGATCTGGACGGATGTGCGGCAATCAGACGCCGATAGCCTGTGTCTGTGGGGATTGATGTTACCAGTGTTGATTGCGTCGGTCGGTTGGTGGCCGATGAAGAAGCCCCACTGGCTTGCAGACGCAAGGTGGTGGGAAATGGCAGCGATGAGGCAACTCACGACGATGTGTAGCCAGACAGTATAAAGTTGGGGGAGTTGGCCAGAATGGTGGTTACTGTGACGCTGATCATGGTAGTTGTTGCGCCGGTGATATACCAACGGCAATCGTGGTTCCTTTTTTTTTTGTAACTCCCTGGTGGTCGGAGAAAAAGACCAGTGGTTATGCTCAGTGAATCACCAATTGTAGCGGGATTGACCAGAAGAGGAGGTGCAGATTGCAGCAATCCCTTGTTTGCAATGAATCTGGTAGCGCAGAATGGGGTGGGGGACTGGTCTAACGGGTGGGGGGGTGGGGAATGAAGGGGGGGCGGGGGGGAGGGTCATGGGCAAAATTGTCATTTAAATTTAACGGTTTCCATTTAATGTGCCCAATTTCTGTAAGTGTAAGGGGGTTTAGTGGTTAATTTTGAAGTTGAGGAGGGGAAATTGCACACCGTGTATAGTACAGGGGGTCATTAACTAATAAAGAAATAAGGGTATTTTGGTCATTTCACACTATTCATAACGGACCCGTCTAAGGTGCCCAATTTCTGTAAGTGTGGGGGGGTTTAGTGGTTAATTTTGAAGTGGAGGGGGGCAAATCGCACAACGTGTAAAGTAGAGGGATCATTCCCTACTTTCCCCTATTTTCATTGTTGCTCCAATTTCCTACCCTTACATTAAACTTTTTCTTTCCAGACTTCCCTCGAAGCATCGTACTGGCATGCTAACTAATCAACGAAAACTAAGCCGTCAAACTTCAATCGTCAAATTACAGCTCTAGATTGGCTTCTTGAGCCTCATTATTTGCTGGATTAAGAAGGATTTTCCTGACTCAGCCATACCATTTCAAGATTTTGCTGATGGGCAAGGCTGTGGGCACAATTTGTGGCTCTCGTCATCAGTTCTGCACTAATGTTGTGGAACGAGGGGATATGGGTCCTCGGTCATTTTCTTTCTTTTTCTTTTTTTACCCTCTTGAACATAGGTTTACCCCCCAACTATCTGCCGCTGTTGTACTAATAATTTTCTAATCAAAATGCGTCTAGAAGTCATTGGCATAAACTTGCATAGTGTATGACAGAAGTTGTACACCAGAACTAGCGGTGTATATCCGAAGGCAAAGACAATGCAATGTATGTCTGTCTGTGCATATACATTATGATATACAATGTTAATACTTCTTGCCTTGTTGGCGAACGAGAAAAATATGAAGAAAAGACCAGATATGTGTTGCTCCATAAAACTGAGCATGTCGAGGCTCCAAAAAGACTGCCCATGTTAGTTGGAAGAGTATGTGTGTCGATCTTATCTGGTTTATTGACAATAGAAAATCATTTTGGAAACAACTTTGTAAGGCCAGATTTTGGCTGTCCGTAAAGGAAAAATTAGTCTCTTCAAAAACAAGTTTTTCAGCTTTTGCTAGAGAACAGAAACAGTATGGAAACGAGCACAGAAGATGATATTGGTAACTGGAGATGTGGTCTAACTGGCTAACTTATCAAGTTCAATCTTTGTGAAGCAGCCATCTAGTTGTCTAATGATAGAGGTTTGACCGCGTAATTTCCTAGAGATTGTGTCCTGCATTAAACTGGACCAATAGTGTACCAAAGCACCTTCAGATTATGGTACGATTCGGGCCCCCAGTGTATCTTTGCTTATGTTCTTTACTTCAACAATACCATGAGTGGTGCTTTCACTCTAATCTCCCCTCCGACTCCCTCCCTGAACCGAATATCCCCACCTTTACTCTTCCTCCGTATGCATACATGTAAACCGCATGTATGCAAAATGATCTAGGAAATATAAGTCTATCCTTTGATGTCATGCTCTAATGCACCAACAATAAAGTTTCAATTTGGTTCTTACTTTTCAAGTTTATAAATAAAGCAATACAAGTCATCGCACTAGTAGTAAAGTTGAGGTTTATACTTAATTTGAGCTAGAGCTAGCATTGATCATCTCATACACAACTTTTCAAGAACTGCCAAACTTTCAAAACTTTTCAAAACTTTTAATAGGAGCATGGAAACCAAGAGAAATGGAAATCATGAGACAGTAGAAAAAGGCAATCGTGCGCAGAAGGCTCCAGTCGCTGTACTAATCTTTGTGAGTTTGAGCATCTAAATCTATGCAGAGAATTGGTAAAAAGCTCTTTCAGTTGATGGAGAAAAGATAGCACCAGAAACAAGTTCTCTTGGTTGCTACAGTAATCACAGTAGAAGGTCGAGAGGTGGGGTAGGGGGTGGGTGTGGGGGAGGGAAGGAAGCAATGAGGGAAAATTGGGATAGTTTCTTATCAATTGCCATACTGCAAATTCTTGTTTGTGGTAAACCATATGTTACGAAATTCTCATCGTAATAGCTCAATGTGGAAACATTCCATTACTGGAACTACCGTAAGATTTTCCGTCAATTACCCTTTTCTTGGACTACAGGGCTAGATCGGAGGGTTTGTAAATTCAGGTTCTTGTCCATGGTAAATGCAATACCAAAACCATATTTATGCATGCATTAACTAAACAGAAACGTGGAAGGCACTCAAAGTAAACATACCTTCAAAGAGAGAAGAGACGATGCTGCTGAAGAAGGTTTAAGTCCGGTAAACCCGATACTATACGAAACGCTCCCATCTGCTTTAAACAACCCAAAGTTTCTCTCAGACGTTGGCCCAGGCTTCAAGTTCTCATTAAACAACGCAAAAACATATGCCCTCACGGCAACCTTTGGCCTGTAGGGGGTCCCCTTCTTTTTCAATAGACGTTTACGCAAGTTATAATTGTAAGTCCTAGCATTTTTAACTGTGGCTCCTACTTCATTTGCATCTCCACGAGAAGCCCAACCGGTTTCTGAAACTATGACCTCCGTCTTTTCAAACCCAGCCTTCTCCAGAGCCGCATAAGCTGCATCTATCTGAGCCTCAAACATGTTATCATAATGCAGTTTGGTGTTGGAATCATAAATCCCAGGATTTGATTGGAAAGTAGCATATTTAACATCAATGTGATCCGGATCACTAATATAGGCCAGAAATGGGTAAATGTTGATATAGAAAGGAGTATTGATCTGTTCGAAGAACTCCAATAGTGGCTTCATGTAGGGAAGAATAGTCTCCTTAAAAGCGCCTGCAGATGGAGGAAAGGAACTCGCAAATACAGCCGCAGAATGTGGGCTTGAAACCTCAACTACCTTAGTCAGATGCAGCCGATCAAGGGCATTGTAAACATTCTTCACAGCCGGTAGTAGAACCTCCCAGAGTTCCTGATCAGTACTTCCCAAGATCTCATTTCCCACAGCGATTCCACGGATGCGTGTACCAGGAAGAAATGGCTCCACATTTTCTTTCACCCAATTCATGGCGCGATCCTCACTCACACTGATGTCTCTCAAATACTCGTTCCCAAGCCCGACTATTATCTCGATTCCTGACCCTTTGAAGGCTGTGAGAACTTCGTGAGCAGCGTCATAAATTCTGATGTTTTTAACCTTTGCTGCCTTCAGAAGGGTAACAACGCTTCCAGGTGGTGGTAGATTATCTGCGATCCTCCCATAATTGATCCCATACGTACCCGTAAATGCATGCACCAATGTCACTAGCAAAGGAAACAAGAAGAGAGGTTAGCTATATAAAGCATACCATCCCCAAGAACAATTGGGATCCCAGAAGTATTCTCATTGCAGTACATAAGTTCTCCCAGTTTCCAGGGAAAATCGGGAAACATTCATAAGAAAACCATAGTAAGAATAGATAGTAATTAGATGCCTTGCACCATATTCTAGCATTTATATCCAACTAAGATCATACTGAAAAACTAAATGGCATTTAAACACTTGTCACCTTTAATTCACACTTCAATTGATAGGTTATTAACTGCAGAGATCATGCGTTACTGAACAACGTTCTTAACAGAAGGTCAGATTTGCAAATTAGCAACACAACATTTTTCCTAAACAACAATTGACCTCAATTCTTGACTAAGATTTCCACTTTTCATTTACTAACTTAACAAATATCATTCCATTTTTATAATTTTTGGCCGCTTTGACTTTAGAAAAGAAGTCGAATGTACACATGGATACTTTTCCAACAGTTTGACAATACTTAAACTCGAAAGTCGACACTGTGCAAATTACATCATTGACTACAGCAACACTATCATGCTACTAATGATAACCACCATCTATCCACTAAGTTCACCAGGAAATACAGGATAAGAATAGAGAAGTGCATACCATGAGGAAAGGCGATCACGAAAAGAAGAAGAGACCTGAGGAGTAAAGAAGAGGACCCCATTGTTGAACCACGTGCTGGAAACAATCCCATTTGTAGAACTGATGGGGGCATGGACTGCTTACTTGTAGCAATTTGTTAGAAACGGTAGCTTGGACCCCGATAATGGGTTTGTGGGATGCAAAGCTTCCTCTCCAAGCATGCCATAGCAGACCCAAGAAAGATTCCAAGCCTTCCGCCATGAGATGAATTCGAACTGTGGATTTGCCGGGGGTTTAAGGTTTTGTTGTGGGAGGGCTTCGAATATATTCCTCCTTTCTTGATCTTTAAAATATAATTTCTTGTTTTCCTTTCTCCATCCCAAAGTCTGCCCTTTCTCTTTGCCTTACTCTTCCAGTTATATACCTTTCCCCGTGGACTTTTGAAGTTTGGAATATCTATCAAACAGTGTGTTGAAACGATTACAACAATTATTGCGCTACCACGTAACACGTAGTGGGTTCAGAAACATACCGTATGAAATCTCCGAATATTCCGAGGTGATTGCTGTATCATCTTATTCGCCCACTTGGCGCTTAAGATAATTATGTCTCATCTTGCTCGCTATCTTAGCGCCAAGGTGAATTACCCGTGTGAGTGGGTCAATTCGAGCCTGGTGACACTCTCAACAAGGATGTAAATATAATCACAAAGATTATCCATTCATTCCAAAATAAACTCAAATCAAGGAATGAAAATTTAATGTAATAAATAATGTCAAGTACATAAGATGCCATAAACATATCAAAACCTACGTAGTCCCATACTCCTAATATGAGAAAGGAAAACATCTCTAGCAATAGGCTTGGTCAAAGGTTCAGCCACCGTTTTGCCAGTAGGTATATGCTTCATGGTCACCTCTCCTTGCGCAACTAAAGTTCTAATGAAGTGATAACGAAAGCCTATGTGTTTGATATTTGGGGTCCGTTACAAAATCTAGGGTAGCTGTATTGACACAGTGAACAGTGACAGACTCATCTGCATGAGCTGTAACCCCTAGAGCCTGTAAGAATGACCTCAATCAAACAGTTTCCTGGATTGCTGCTGAACAAGCAACATACTCCGACTCTATCGTGGATAGGGCGATGCAAGACTTTTTCTTGCTGTACCAAAAGATAGCTCCACCTGAAGTGGATATGCGCTCATCTCTATCAGTGCCCCAATCAGCATCGCTGTATACTCTCAATCTCAAGTCTCCACCATGATAGCACAGGACGAGATCAGCGGTTCCACGTAAGTATCGAATAATCCTCTTCACCGCATTCTAATGAGCGGGTCTAGGATTACTCTGATAACGATTCACCATTCAAACGGCAAAGCAGATGTCTGGACGCATACACAACATAGCGTACATTAGACTCCCAACTGCAGACGCGTAAGGCACTTTGGACATCCGATTCTTTTCCTCATCATTCTTTGGGCATTGGTATGTTGTTAAAGTACACGCCTTGTCCATTGGAGTGTCTATGGGTTTTGAGTTATGCATACGGAATCGTTCAATGACCTTCTCACATAAGAATTTCACCGTCAATCTCAAAACGACGACGTGGAACTCTTCCTCGTGCACCTCTACGCAGTTGAGAATCTTGTTGACCTGATGGTCCTGATGGTGTGCTCCCACTGTCTAGGATGCTCCCACTAGGTTGAAGATCACTTATACTATCTTCAGCGACAACAGGATGAGGAACTAATCCCCCACCTTCGCTTGGAGATGGTAAAGTGGCTTCAACTTCCTCTAACTCATAGAGGTCAAGATTCTACTTGCGTCTCCAATACTAGGAAAATCATTCTCTATGAAATCGACATCACGAGACTCTATTTTAGTCTTTCCACCATTTGGATGTTCACCATACATCACATAGCCTTTAGAGTTTTCAGAATACCTCAAGAAGATACTCTTTTTAGCTCTAGGCCCTAGTTTCCCATACTAATGAGAAATACTATGAACATAACCTGCTGAGCCCCATGGGCGCAAGTTATCCAAATTTGGCTTTTGGCCATTCCAAAGCTCATATGGGGTGGACTTGACTGATTGTGAAGGCACTCGATTAAGTATATAAGCTGCAGTCAAAAGAGCATCCCCCCAAAAAGATATTGGGAGGTTTGCTTGCGCCATCATAGACCTAACCATGTCTAATAATGTTCTATTCCTTATTTCCGCAACGCCATTTTGTTGTGGAGTATTAGGAATAGTAAGTTGCCTGCGTATCCCTTTTTCCTCACAAAACTTCTTGAAGTGATCTGACAAATATTCGCGTCCTCGGTCAGTGCGAAGAGTTTTTAAATTCTTCTCTTTCTGATTCTCAACCTCAGCTACAAAGCGTTTGAAACAGTCCAAAGCTTCATAGCGGTGAGATATCAGATACACATAACCATATCAGGTATAATCGTCTATCAGTGTAAGGAAATAAAAGGCGCCATGGCATGCCTTTACACTCATAGGTCCGCATATGTCAGAGTGAACTAGCTCAAGTGGTTGAGTTGCTCTCACAGCCTTTCCAAAAGGCTTCCTGCATGCTTTACCGGCCGAACAAGCCTCACAAGTTTGTAGATTGACTCTTGCGAGTGGGCCCAAAAGGCCTTCTCTAGCCAAACGAGTCATCCTATCTTGGCCTATGTGGCCCAGTCTTGCATGCCAGGTGGTAGAATCATTCACAATATTATCATTCACAACATAAGAATAAGAGGACTGTGAATCATTTAAATCCAATTGAAAAAGACTATCCATGCGAAAACCATGTCCAAACAAAAACATCATCCAAAAAGATGTCCAACTTATTACCCTTAAAAATAAAGGAAAAACTACTGTCTAATAAAGCAGTAACTGAAAGTAGATTAAGCCGAACAGTGGGTGCATATCGCACATCCTCAAGAATCAATGTGCGCCCAGTGCGCAACTTGAGCTGGTAAGAACCAACCCCTAGCACCTCTTCGGAGCTATTGTTTCCCATGAAGATATGTTTGCTACCCGCTGGAATCCGGTGATAATCTACGAACCCCTCTCGATCACGTGCTATATGTTTTGTTGCACATGTATCCACAAACCACACAGGTTGGGAATGAGCAACCATCACATGTGAGGAAACATATAACTGAGAGAGATTCTGAAAGTACCTTCTTCAGCTCAGTGCAATCACGAGCGAAGTGTCCTTTCTGTTGACAGTTGAAGCATTTAACTTTAGACAGATCCTTTTTTCCCACCACGTTTTCCTCTCTTGCGTTTCTTCATTTTTCCTTCCTTTGGCGCAGAAGTGCTAGCCTCGCCTTTCTTACCTTTCTTACTTTGTCTTCCGCGCTTGCCATTTGCATTGCGCGATCCCCCTTGGGCGACATAAGCAAGGGTCTTGTCAGCATCTCGAGTCTCATCCTCAAGGATGACATCCTGTGAAACATCAGAAAAGTTCTTGATGTTTTCACTGTGGGTCAATATTTGTTTCATATTGGCCCATGAGGCAGGAAGGGACTTTATGACAGCTCTGACTTGCTGCTCATCTGTGAGCGCATGGCCAGCATCCCTCAGCTTACCAATCATATTGGACATCATCCTTAGATGTTCACTCATGGTATGTTTAGGGTCTTTTGTGTACTCCTCAAACTTAATCACAAGGCTACGAAGCCGCGTAGTTGAGGTTCCACCAAAAGAGAACTTGAGCTGCTCCCATAAAGCTTTGCAAGTTGGAAGTTCATCATACTGCCCAATTAGATCATTTTGCAAGCTGCTCAACAAGGTGTAGCGCGCACTACGATCTTTCTGATTCTATTTCTGGTAGGCAGTGTGGTCTCTTAGGGGTTGCGCCTCAGTTGGCGCGACCATCTCCTTGGTCAAGTGCTCCTTGAGCTCTTGTTCGTTCAGCATGAATTTCATCTTTTTGTGCCAAACGTCATAATTGTCTCCGTTAAGTTTCTCACCCTTAACGAGATCAACTATGACATTCTTGGTGGCCATTATATTCACTACATTAGATTGCGCAAGGAAAAGACATTAATTATACATCCTTCTATTTATTTCAAAAAATTCAAATGAAAAACATAATCCTTCCTCACATCATGAAATCGAAAATTTGCTAAGCTCGTAATCATCTCCCATGTATGTGAGTTGGGAAAAATATTTTTCAAGTAATTTTTCGCAATAAATTTCATCATTATATAAGCCACAATATAATAAATCATCCACATGATAATTTAGAATAATATAAAATTGCACCATGCAATAAAGTGTGCAAGGACTCCATTGAGCCCCATTGACATTCTAATAACTTATGCTAAGAAAATTCTGACTTGAATAATGTGCGTGCGAAATTACATCCCCGTACAAGGCTTTCTGAAAATATACAGGGAAATAGTATAATACATCTTTGAGAATCCTACTACAAACTACTCTAATAAAACAAATGGAGATGCCGCACAGCACATTATTCTCAAAAGAATTTTCTTAAAGTAAGAGTAAACACATAAACATAAGTTTCTTTAGAATGCCAATCTAGTATCCATCCATTTAACCTAAAACTAACATGCTCAAATAACAAGTTAAAGGGTAATAAAATGGATAAATAGGCCACATTCTCCTTCCAAGGAAAACGGGTGTGAAGGCCTTGAAATTAGGTTTAAAAAGAAATACCTCAAAAGTATATTTAAACCATAACACAAATCAAGGCAAGCATGTAACAAATTAGACATAATTTATCTATGTCATATAACTCTCCAAAAATATTTATTGCTACTCACGAAGTGCAAAAAATAATATTTACGCATTATTCGTATTTTTGAGAACCACAAAAGTACCACAAAATACTCACAAATGACCAAAAACTGAGAGATAAATCCTAAAAAAATTGGCAAACAGTAAATTTATCCCTAATTTACCCTCTGCAATTAAAAAAATTATGTGTGTATTAAACAAAATTTTAAAGCTAATTTCAATAGAAAAAGTCGTTTAAAAATTAAACAGAATACACACAGAGGATAGAAAGGTAAATTTAACACCATATAAAATTTTCAGAAGGCACGACAAGGCTCCACTCGCCGACGGTGACGAACACCGGCCAAAAAATAGCCTGCACACGCCTCCACGCGCCACCGTGCATGTGGGACAGCGCAGCAGGTTCAAAGAGCAGGCGCGTGTGAAGTACGCGTGCGCGTGGGCGCGTAAACTCAGCCGCGGGTGGACGCGTGAAGCAACAGCCTTGGCTGGCGCGTGTGGCGCGTTCCGCGCGTGGAGGAGCGTGAAGGCTCGTGGCGGCGCGGCTTTGGCGTGTGGCGCGCGTCTGCGGCTCGGCTTGAGCGCGTGGCGTGTGACTAGTCATGGGCGTGGCTCAATCGGCGCATGACACGTGTCACGGCTTGTGTGCACTGTTCATCTTCTTCGTGAAAAAAAACCCTAATTTTTTTCAGCGCCGCCATGTCGCGATGCCAACTTTTTAAGACCATATCTCTCTCGTTTTTAGCCAAATAATGCGTACGATATATCGTTGGAAAGCTTATGCGACATAGATTATTTATGTACCAAACAATCATGATAAAAACTGAATATGATGCTCCGAATTTGAGTCCCAAAACTCGAAAAAATCACAGTTTTCTTGAAAAATAAAATTGTGATTTCTCACAAATCATGCATCCAAAAATCACGAAATTTTATGGAGTTCATCCTCAACCATAAGAGAACAAAACTATATAATTATTTTTCAGAAAACATGCTCAATAAATTTCAAATTTTTGTAATGGGTCTCGTTCATGTATCCGGAAAAAATCGCAACATGCACATAATTTAATTAGCATGTTAAAGGCGAATTAACAAGTAATCATGCTCTGATACCAATGTTGAAACGATTACAACAATTATTGCGCTACCACGTAACACGTAGTGGGTTCAGAAATATACCGTATGAAGTCTCTGAATATTCCGACGTAGGATCCTTGTTGTTACGAGCCTCCAACACGCTTGATCTTTTTCGCAGGTACGAAAACGGCTACTAGAGTCGAGTTCTTCGTCCACGAACCAAATCCTAGAGCTTGGTGATTGCTCTAGAGAGAGTGCTATAGAGAGAGGGTTATTACTATTGACTTATGATTTATTGGGATATCTCTAACCTTTATATAGAGATACAATTAGAGACTGACTTTGCCTCCAACTCTTAGGAGATAAAGATTGTATTTATCTCAAACACTTAAGAGATAAATATTCTCTAAATAACTGTATTTATCCAAACTAACAAATACACATTATCTGTTAGTGGGCGGATAATGGGTCCACTGACCCAATTTATTAACACAGTGGAAGCGGCTTTTACCGGATTTCCTTTGAACAAATATGGAATGTTGTATGAATCTTCCTCCGACCCATATATAGTGATAATTAATAGTCACTAAATATCTCTAATGACTTTTCTGTTAACACTTTTAGTGACAATTCTTAAAAGCACTTTTTTAGCGTCAGTAAATAAAAGTCACTAGAAAGATTTAGCAACCATTAATTGTCACTATATGGGAGGTAGGAGGAAGATTCTTTCAACCCGGGTGGCAACCAAATTTTTTCCATTTCCTTTTGGGTTTCTTCGGAGTATAACGTTTGTTTTTTCAGATATCTGTAACAGAACAAAGAAGTCAGAACTAAAGAAAAAAGAAACTGAACGAACTTTAGCTCTTACCTAGGTCGTAGAATCTTCCTCCAACTCCGTGTATAGCGACAATTAATAGTCATTAAATATTTTTAATAACTTTTCTTTCAAAACTTTCAGTGACAATTCTTAGTAGTAATTTTTTAGTGTCACTAAACAAAAGTCATTAAAAACATTTAGACACAATTGATTATTATTGTATAAGGAGTATGAGGAAAAATTTTCTAACCGAGATAGCAGCTAAATTTTTTCAAACTAATAACCAAAACTTTTCTTTTGCTTGAAATTTAGGTGATCAAGATGATCTTCGGCCAGTTCGCGCGTCAAAACGAAGTATTAAAGAAAGAAATAATGACCAAACTTGAAGGTAAACGAAAATTACAATTTGCATGTGATTTCTTGTGAATTTCTCGAATGATATGTCTTTGATTCGACTGAAGAGGTAAATTCATGATACCATCTTACCGTTAAAGATTAAAGGCAAACATAAATGTCGGTCTCAACACAATTCAATACTTCTAAGGACATTAATGTCGATCGTTATGGAATATTAAAGAACTTGGTTAAATGACTCATTTACTCTTTACTAACGGTAGTATGATGTGATTGAATCGGCTCTCTGGCCTCCCCCCCTTAATTTAACCCATGCTGGATCTGCCGCTTTAGCCATCAAGGCTTTGATCTATACATCATCGGTCCATCATCGCCAACACCCTCATCAACCACCACCATGACAGTTTTGAGTATATGATAAAAGTTTAAAAAAAAAAATAGTAAACAAATACACAAAGACAGCACAATTTTTGCAAATCTTTTGACCACTTTGTATGCAATATACCAATTTTAATTTCGTGAGTTTTGTAGCTCCCAGTTCGGCAAATATGATATGCAAAAATTAAGCAAGCCAAGGTCACTGCCCCTTTTTTTCGTGACATCTGCAGACGGAAACTTTTGCATTTTTTTGTCTATCGGAGGCTACTGGGACCGGTTGTCACAAATGAGAGCTCTCCCCAGTTTTTTCATGCTTCATGAAACTCAAATTATGAGCTTTCACAAGAAAGGATAAGCCCTCAATTACAATTGCTGGGAAGTGTAACAGAGAGACGCAAATATCTACGGTAAAACAAGGTCTTCCTTTCCATACTCTTTTTTATTACTTGAGGTGCCCAACCGATATAGAACCCAAAATTGTCATATTAGCTTCTCTACGCCCATTAGTAATAATGATGTTGGACTTGTGGCCATAGAAATTTTCAATTCAAATAGTCACTAATAGCGAAACTTTCACTGATCACATATCCAGTGACAATTAGTGTGAATTTTCCACGTTATAAAAAATTTGTCACTAATGCACACAAACTGCTTTTCTATTGGGTGAGGATGTGCTTCCCTTCATGGTGCATTTAGGCAGTTGAGAAACTGTCTCACAAAGTCAGGCATGAATCCACTACACTGGTTTCATAAATTCAAACGAAATTCTTTTCACATCATCATTCATTGATGTCTCTAGCGGTACCGAAGAATGGAGTGAAGACTCTAGTGATACGGCGGGATGGTGTGAGGCTTCTACGGAAGCAGAAGCAGAAGCAGAAGCAGTGCCGGAGGCAGTGGCAGGAAAGTTGCTGCCCAGTAGCTCTCCTTTTCCGGCAAGCTGCAACACTTCCGGTTTAAGGATGGTGTCATGACATCCATGGTATCTGGACATCAATCCTGATGGTTCATGATTTATTAACAGAAGCTAACCTTAACCACAAAATCAAGCCATGACCGTACCAAGGATTGCGAAAACAAGCTAATTGATGCATCACATGCCTTGCCGTCTATATAAACATGCCCAAGCTTCTTATTCAAACAAACTCATGCCGCAAAGGGCCCCGAGTCTCTATACATCGACATACCTGAAGTTAATCTCTAAGATATGATGTGTCAATGCAGTACCAAAAGTCAATACAATGCCCACATACTACAAAGCTAATCTCCACTTTGTCGTAACAAAACCTAGAAGTTTCAGACAACAGGGAGGCCAAGTTATGCTAGCAAACTCGCAGGTTTGAGCCTTAACCCACCCACTCCCTGATAGGTGATACAAATGAAGTAAAAACAGGAATAGATGCTGATCTCGTAAGCTAAATTCATCTATTCCTAAGCATACTGAAAGAAGGCTAGACGATGACATGGAAGGAGAATACATTACAGTTGACCCCAGGAGATAATCAACAGCTCACTGGAGTGGGAGGTGGATGTGCTGTCTGGTTGACCTTGCCATTTTCACCGACCTCTGTCTCTGTTTCCTTTCCTCTCCCCTCTACCTGCAGCTTACATTTGCTCTCTTTTCCTCTACAAGTTCCCCACCATTGAACATTTCTTTCTCTGATCTATTATTTGTTTCCACAGCGACACTTATTAACTCGGTCTGTTTCTCATCATTTGTACCATTTGTTTTGGCAGGCAAACCCCGTGTTAGCTCTACCTCTCCAGAGACCTGGTTGTCTTCCACATTTTCTTCCCTATCTGTACCACCAATGCTGTTGGTGGATTTGTCCGCTGCCACCACCTCAGCACCACCCTCCTCTGTTTCCTTCGTCTCATTCTGGCTCGGAACATCCTTCTTCCCAACTTCCTCTGGATCATTTTTATCGGTTTTAGCATCCGGGATACTCATCTCTGCAGATTCCTCATGTGCTTTGCTTTTGTGCTCAATCTGAAATTCTCTGGACGCATGTACATCCTTTTCTTGTCTAGTTCCTTCTTCCTCATTTTTCTTGTCAGTGACTGCTGCATCTTGAATTTCGACGTTTTTTTTCATTTCAGTTTGTTCAGTCACAGCTTCCATCTCCTTGTTACCCTTCTTTGCACCTGAGGACCTACGAGCTCGTTTCTTTGGCGGCTCAGCCTCTGTTGGTGGTGGTGTTGCCTTGGCCTTCTCGCTGATCCTTGCCGACCTTCTTGGAGTCTCACCTGCACCCCAGTCAAACTCCACTATTGCGGGGTTTCCAGGGTTTGATTTTAGGTACTGCTCCAACTGCTTTTGGCTTTTAATCTCCTCCCCTGTTGGAGCAATAAATATAATCTCGTTCTTCCTCGGCATACCCCCTTTCTTTGGTATGACCTGCAAAGAAACCGTTGTTACTGCTTTTCAAAGAGAAAAAGATTTAGCTCTCCTTCATACTTCTGAAGGAGAAGATAGAGATCATCACACACACCCTAAGCACAATGTTGCGGCATAATAAAGCAATATAATAGGAGAAAAATAACAGGAAAAGAATAGGGTCGAAAGGGTTTTTTAAAGAAAAGGCAGACAACCATTAATAAATCAAGAACATAAATTTAGCAATAAGATATCTCTATTTGAAAGCAGAAGGCACAAGAAAAAGGAATAATTTTGACGACTGACGTATAATAGTGGTCGTCTTCAACTTAGCATCACCTGTTACCATATTGTTTCCAACTCAGATTCCTCAGATTTCAGCAAATTCCCGAGCACTGTCTCATTATACTTCTCGAAATGTCATCTCATAACTGCACTTGCAGCAAAGTTTTTCATGAACAACAGACTTGCCACTCATATGTGCACATATCTCATTAGGCTAAGATACTCAAGTTATCAGCCTTGTCAAACACTTCAGCTAAAATAAGTTTGAGTTATAATGTTAGTCCTTTAACTGGGTTACAGACACCAATCATATGGATCACTCGAGGGCAGGTTAAAGTAACCGAGCTTGCTTTTAAGACTATATCTCCTGTAGTGACTCCTTAGATACAACTGAAGCTAATATATTATTCCAGAAACTGCTATCATGTCTGTCCTAAATGTGGCTCATATCTACCATACATGTCTCAATCATGTACGGAATCTAGAATGAAGTGAAGCGGCTAATCCTATGGATTCCTAACATATCCATTTTGTGCTCTCAAATCTGGCTAGTCAATCAGAACTCGTATGCCAATGAAGTGTAATCCCTTTGATCTGTTGAACTGAAAGTTCTACCCTTAACTATATAACTAGTACAAATCCCACATTAACAGGAAACAAGTCTCTTACAACTTTATGAATGGGCTTCACTAGTTATTAACTAGTGAAGCCCATTCATAAAGCACAGTCAACTGTAATTATTTTTCTATATGTTGGTAAGCATGATATAGAATATTCGACCACTCGAAGAGCTTAAGCTTCTAGAGCAAATGGTAGCTGTACTTGACCCGACCATGAACCCTTGTTAGTCAGTTAGCACTCCAAATCACATAAACCATATTTTCTCCTAACCTTCAACCTGTTAGATCTTTGGTCCGGTCCATATTCATATGAACCTATCTTTCTCTGCAACGTATAAATTTTTATCACTCGAGCAGTATGATCTCTGTATTGGTTCAGCGCCTTTGCGAAAGGAACCAAAAACTTAAGACCATTTCATATGGCCGGCAGCAGGAATAAAGATAACCACAGCTGCTTAGAATAGTGAAATGACCAATACAGTCAATTGGCATCGGAGAATTTAACTTTCAACTAATATAGGCCTGCGGCAACACCAAATTTCTTCTGACCCCCATTAAAAGCACAACCACCTTGAACAAGTGCTCAACAACTCATGAAAATATCCACAATGTAAAAGCAAGATTCCAATTTCGATAACTAGCCAACAGGTTAAAGCGCCCAACTCATAATTGGCGAATTCGCAGGTTCATTTCCCAGGAAGATCAAAAAATAAGAGATATTATCAAAAATTATGTACAAAAAAAATGAGAATCTCCTCTGGGGTTTCGGGGATGTTTCAGTGAAAAGAGTCTAGTAATTCTTGGTTCTCAAACAACTATAAGATAGTAGTTTACATATGTGTAAAATGATTGATAGCATTGAAAAAGAATTTTCAAACACTCAAAAGTTCTGGATTGAGAAAAGAACGGGCCATCGTAATTTGGGCATCTCATATTGAACTCGAGCTTTTTATAAGAAGAACCCCCATCATCAATCCACTGATGCAAGAACTTGAAGACCATGGGAACTTTCCATTTCAATCGTTGGGTCGTTTTCATAATTTCCTTGAAAAGACAGTGTTTAAGATGCTCTTTTGAGATGATTCCTATCTTTCTAAATGGCATCATATAACTTCAGCATACCATGAAGTGAATGGGCCAATGAAAGTTGAAGAACAACCAACCTAAGCATACAAAATTTCATCTTAGAAAAACCTCCATGACTTCTGCCGTAATCTATGCTGCTACGCAACTACTTTAATAGCATTACTAATATTTCTCATAATCCGCGTTATACTGTCCATATTATGTTCGCTGGTCTTCATGTAATGCTTTTTGTCCTGCACCCACATTTTCGACTCATGTCATCACATCAGTATTGACCATGGGCTAGTCCACTCTTCATATCATCCACACAAGTTAGATTTGAAAATTTCATAGCAGCAGCATAACCCCGAAGTTCCACACACTGAAGGAGGAGCAACAAAACACTTGTAGAACACAAATTCATGACTAATACTTCCGGAGGAAAAAGAAGGAGAATCCGCTACTGATGGTCAATTCAGAGTCAATATTGTTCAGAACACAAACTTTTAGTTCTAATTCTCACAAGAAATATCCTACCTCTCAACGTCTCAAGCAGATCTAAAAACAAAATCTGAACTACTAAGTTTACGTGCCACATCCCAACAACTGGTACTAGCTCAAACATTTTTCTACCGCACAAAAAAAAAGAAGATGAAAAGCAAATAATCAAGACAAGTAAAAGTTCACACTCACTCCGTCCAACAGCTTTTGTCCATTTTACTTTTTGCAGATTTCTAAGATAAGATAATATTTCAACATAGTTAAATAATCGTTGCAATCATATAAGTACCGTTTCTCGAGTCAACTAAAGCAAAATCAACGGCTAAATTCACTATTTGCTAGTCGGGACTTTATCCTCAAACTTCGCAAAAGTGAGAAACTGATTAAGAGTTCTGAAACATAGAGAGAAACAGAGAGAGTATAACATGGCAAAAAGATAGAAGAGAACAGAGAGAGAGAGTACCAATTTCTTCCAGGAAGGAGGAGCAGGGAGCTCCACCGACACAATCTCCATATCTCCAGAACTCGCCATCTCTCACCTGCAAAACAGACGCAGAAGCACCAACGTTAGTTGGCGTTCGCTGTGTCCTAAAGAAGGGAAAGGAAACCGCCACAAGCTACCCCCGATACGCACAACTAACGGCGTCCGATTCGAGGCCGTTTCATGTTCAACGGCGACGATTCGCCCAGTTGGTTTAGCAACTAACACGTGTTCTTGTTCTTTAACCTCAGCAGTAAATGCGGCGTTGCTTTCAGCTCGGCTGAGTGACCGGTGGCACTACGCGTCGTGGTGGAGCGTGGACCGTACGTGGTTAAGTTTTCGCGAGGATAGTGAGGCGGGTGGAAAGCACGCGCTGTAGGTTAGCCGTTGAGAGGATTGTACTCGTCAACGGACGTGGATAAGGATTCTGAAATTTTATTTAACTAGTTTCGAATGTTCGATTCGTATCCGAATCTGACGGTAATGGGTAGCCCGTAAAAAATGATCCAAGCTCACTTTCACGTAATAGGAGGCCGAAGACAAAGAATTTAGCCCAGAAAAAATGGGCTTGGTCGCTTAATTTTCATTTGGGCCGAAAGATTTTGCTGCTATATTGGGCTGGCCATAGGAAGATCGTAACTTACGATCCATGTATAGCGACCATTGTAGTTACTAAATGCATTCAGTTATATTTCTTTTAATATTTTTAGCGATAATTTTTAACAGCACTTTTTTAAGATCACTAAATAAAAGTTATTAAAAATATTTATCGACTAGTAATTGTCGCTATACATATGGTTATAGTTATCTTTCTGCAATCCGTGTAGCAACAATTTTTTTTTCCATAAGCTAATTTTGGAAGTAGCGCTGCCGATATTAATCATATCATTCCCTGGTTTAGTTTGTTTACACAGCCGGACAAAAAGGCAATGGAAGAAAAAGTGAGACTATTTACAGACTACGTTTTCATACCTACAGACCCATCAAAATATATTCGGCACGGCACGGAGGACGTGTATACAAATAGTATTTTAACTTTAGGGACAAATTAAAATTTGCAGAGCAGAGGTGATAAACAGGAAATTTTTGCAGGGGTGCATAAAGGTTAGACATTCGATGGACCTCCTCCTCTCATATTACGAAGACATTTTCCCACTTTGCTTCTTCAAATGTTGACCGAAGACATTGTCTAAAGCTTATATGTTCCACAACCAGCCAAGGAGTGAACCCATCGCCAAGCCAGTCATCAAGAACAAAGACATAACAATGCCAACGGTCTCCAATTCCTCAACGGGAACCAACTTCGATCATAAGCACATTTGTCAGATACCCATTGGTCGTCCCAAGCACGGTGGTCAAAAAGACCACCGGTAACTCAGTACGAAACCACTTGGGTCCACGGACACAAGCCACGAAGAGCACATAAAATGAAATCCTAGTCATGCCCGCCCATGTCAAGCTATTGGTTTTCTTCGTTATGTATGTTGCGTCTAGAATCTTTTCTAAAAATTTTGGGACGTTATAAGTTGAAATTAACAATACGGGATACCAATCACGAAAGTAACGTGATTTTACGTTTTCACTCAAGTATTCAAGGAAAATCGACAGGGTCACGATGTAGATAATAAGCATAGTAAATGCTGGGCATCGGATTCTTTTCAGAACCTTCAACATTTTTGGCCGCTTGGTTGGCGCAATTGGATTGCGGAGCTCGGTTGAAGAATTGAATTATCGGCAGCATTTCCAAGAGGTTGCAGCAGAGAATGAAAAGGATTATAGTCAAGGTGCTGATCATGAAATAGATTTGGGTGCTCACATGCAGACCCTTTGGAGTGTGGGGAAGTGTTGCCTTCGTTACAATCCTCAGTATGCAAACCAAAATCCCTAGACGAGAGATCACTAGTTATTGACAACAAAAAATAAAAAATGCCATGGCATGTAAATAACCTGCTATGCAACAAACCTTCTATTCAAAATATGATTATATAGGATGATTTGGCAATCTTTTTGGACATATATTGAACAAAGTTTATTCCCCAAAGATCCAAGCTCCGAATTTCTAGTAAAATTTTTTATCTGTAAGTTGAATTGGACAAGTTATGGGAAGACTTTATGTTGACACATTTTTGTAATATGATGAACAACTTTTTGTAAGAGCTGATTGCATTCAACACTTTCAACTTTGGCTGTCAGGTCGTCTGCACCAGAAAGTTTATATAGTTATTATACGAATACCTGAGTTGGTGTGACAATGATGCAATTCTTGAGGGGTATACTTGGCAAATTAGGTGAAATCGATATAGTTATTTTAGTTTAGTACCTGAAGAAGCATTGCCAGCAAAAACAGCCTGCATGTACCGGCCGGGCAATTCACCGGTCGCGCCAACCAAGCTGCCCATCGTCAACCCATCAGCTACACCGCAAATTACCAGCGCCAAGCCAAGCACCACATAGGCTATTTCCGGCTTCCTGTTCGGTGAAATCCAATCCTTTACTGGCGCTATCATCAAAGCGATAATGAACAAACCCAGCCCCAAGTTCATCCTCACTTTAAAGCCCGGCAACTTACTCCGGCTAGACAGACACATCAGAGTCACAAGGACCAGCCACGAAGCCGCCATGTAAGCCACCGAGAAGACCTTATCGACATGCTTGCCGGAGTAAAGATACTCAAAGTAATCTACCGCCGTGATGAAAGAATTCCACGGGACCAAATTTCCCGCCCCCAGCAAGAAATGAACTATGTACGCAGCATTGTAGGTGTCTTGGACTTCCATTCTTGAAGTGAAAAGTTGGCCTTTTCGGGGTTGGTGGTGAAAGCTGTGGCTTTGTGGAAGCAACGGGGGCAAAGGATATAAAAGGGTGCAAGTGTGAAACATGTCATGGGAAGTTAGGGAACTGCCATGCCTGTGCAGAATGGTGGCGAAAGGCACGACTGGACACAGTAATTTGAAGATTGCTGTATATCTGGAATAGGATATCAATCTTGTCAAATTTGATTAAAGAGAGTTTAGAGCATCACTTGAATTGGACACTTTGCCTTAGAAGTACAAAATCATACAACTGCAAGGTGAAGCATGTCACTAGGAATGTGCTCTTTTTCTTGGTTGGCATTAGTGTGTGATCTGCTCACTGCCATGGTGATATTTGTCACTTAAATGCCTCCTTTGTCACTAATAAAGCATGTATATTTCTCACACCTTTAGCGGAGAGCAAATTTTGTGGCGACAAAAGTTGAGCTTTAACAACAGACAGCAGCTATTTCAGTCACCCCTTACATCAGACTGTTGTTTAGCCTTTGAATTCCTTGGACTTTATGCATGTTCCTAAGAGAAAGATGATTGGGACTTTTGAGTACATAATTTTGGCAAACATGGCATTTCTAGCAATATTTATCCTATTTTTAATTCTTTAATGGAGCTAATTAAAGTTTTCAAAGGTGATCGGCAAAGATAGCCAACTTTTAGAACCAGGGTTGGTAGCATCATGAACTCTGGTAACTTCTTTAGAATTTGGAGAAACAAGCAAAATAACTTTTCTACGGTTAGACCAACTTTTCTTTGGTTAAGACAGAAGTACCCGATTATAAGAATTAATAAAAGGTTGTTCTGTTCAACAATTAAAGGGTTCAACCACATGTGAAAGATAGCCTACACAAGCTAGGCCTCACACAAGGCCCTAGAGATGTCAAATGGGCCAGGCGGCCCGCAGCCCAACCCGACCCGGCCCGAAAAAGCCCAAGTAGGCTCGACCCTCGTATGAACATTGCAGACCTGAAAATAAAGGACCTTGGACCTGGGTTTGGACAAGGCCAAGGTTTCACCAAAAATGGCCCTAGCAAGGCCCGGCTAGAGGTGTCAAATGGGCTGGGCTTGGGCCGGCCTAGCCCAAGCCCATCGGTCAGGCGTGCTTTAGCAGCATTATACTGTCAGAGTGCTTCGGATCTAGTTGTGTTTCTATGAACATTTTTGTACAAAGGTTGAATGTATGTGTTCATATATCTAGAGTGCTTAACATTATCGGCAAAAGAAAATGTTTGTTCATCGTGAATAACAAATTCAGCAAAACCGTCTCTTTGCTCTCGCTGATTATAAACAAATAACTTACCGTTAAAAGATAACTGCGTTTGGGTAGGTTTGACGTGGCCTTGTCGAGGTGCACACTGAGAGTAATGCCTGTTAAGATGTCCATTACCACTACCAGACGAAAATAATTTAGCATAGTACTTACATCGAGCTTTTCAGATGCCGTCCACCATAACTTCATCAAAATGATTCCAACACTCGGCTTTCTTTTTTTCCCCTTTTGGACTTCTGGCTCATTACCGGAGGCATTGCTCGACCCTTCTTCATCATGACCAGACATAGGGTTAAGATTATGCCACGGAGTAGTAGCTTCGCCAACCGAGCTGCGTCCTTGACTATAATGCGGGGGTCTTGATCAAGTGTGTATTCAAGATCTGAAATGTTTTGATTGAACTCCTAATTGGCTTGAGTATCTATCATACAGCCTGTACTCATTCGTCTAGGAACGAATGGTTGTGGTGGTGCTTGGATTGGTGTTTGTGATGGCTGTGGTGCTGGCGCTCGTGCTGGTGGTGGTGTTTGTGATGATGATGATGATGTTTTTTGTGATGATGATCTACGCTTCAGTTTCTTCAGTAATCCTGCCATATTTGACGCTAAACTTTTTTACTAGATTGAAAAATAAAATTAGTAAGAGTAATTAAATACACAAGTATAAGTGCAGTAATTAGTAATTAGAAATAACAATTAAAAGAATTAAAGAGTAACAAATGAATCACTGAGGGTAATTCGAAATTGGAGAGAGTTAGTAATTAAAAAAAATAGTAATTGTAATTGATAAATATAAAAATTCACTAATTACCAATTACTAGACAAAAGAATTAGAGAGTAGCAAATTAATAAGAGGAGTAGTTTGTAATTAGAATTTAGCAAGAGTAGTAATTAGTAAACAAGAGTAAAAATTAGCAAGAGTACTAATTAGTAAATAAGAGTAGTAATTAGCAAGGAGGAGTAATTAGCAAGAGTAGCAAAGCTTGTGAAAATGTAGAATGTTTATATAAGAGAGAGTAAAAAGATTGGTGTGAAAAGTTAGAGAGAAATTGTGTGAATTTATAGATTTTTGAAACTTCACAAAAGACCAAAATACTCCTAAAACTATCCGTTTATAGTTGTTGGGGAGGGTAAGAGTGTAAAAACCTTAAAAGAGTTGAAAAAATTAAGTTAGACCAAAATACCTCCCAAACTAGCCATTATTTTACTGTTGGGGGGGGGGGGGTAAAAGTGGAATTTAGGGAAAAAGAGGAATAAAACCGTTGGGGGGAAAAGGGGGGAAAAGATGATTTTGAAAAGGGTAGAACCGGGCCAAATCCTGGCCGGGTCAAACCCAGGCCAATTCCGGGCTGCGGTTTCTGCCAGGCCTGGCCCGGGCTTTTCTGGGAATTTCTGGCCTGGTCCAAGCCCAGGCCCTAAGCCCTAAAATAGCGGGCCGTCACTGTTCATACACGGGGCCGGGCCAGCCCGCGGGTCGGCCAGCCCTTTTGACAACTCTAGGCCCGGCCCAAAAAAGCCCAAAATTGGCCCTCAATTAAGCCCTTTTCTGGCCCTAAATTCGGCCCTTTTCTGGGCTGGCCCACTTTTTTTCAAATTTTGTTTTCCCTCACTTTTCACCCCAACGGCTATATTCCCCAATAATTCCAAAAATTTCACTTTTACCCTCCCAACAACTATATAACAGTTAGTTTGGGGGGTATGTTGGTCTAAGTTAATTTTTTCAAATCTTTTAGGTTTTTTACACTTTTACCTTCCCCAACAACTATAAATGGCTAGTATTATTTCAATAAGAAATTTGAAGCATTACTTATTAGAAAAGGTTAAAATGCATTTGGTTTGCTTTGGTACTGTGGCTTGCACGTGACGGCGATTATTGAGGACAAGAATATTATTCTTTGATAGCTTAAGTTTTTTAAATAGCTGTTCAAAAACAAGGAAATTGTGCATCTTCATCTCCACATAAGTGCATTTTTTGGTTGGTATCACACATGTCTAGGGAGTAATAATCCTCATAGCAAAACAAAGTCTGTCCAAACACAATGTAAGTACAACTTGAACGTTTTCAAAGAACAGTCAACAACACCACAGACACAAAAGGCGATTAGAACTTCCCGACGGCCTAGAGGTGCATTGTTGAAGCATGAAGTACCCTCATTCAATAACGTTGAAGTCAGAGGTTCTACTTGAAATCGTGTTAAAAGCTTCCAATCGGCTAGATCAGTGGAAGGAGCGAGAAGCTTTGCCCGCATGTCCAGATTATTGTTTTCTTCTCTATGGCTTTAGGTTGTGACGGAGTTACAGTCATGTGAGGACCTTTGAGGTTTGACCCAACCTTGGCTAGTTGGCGTACTTCTATAGATTGGTGCTTTGATTGACAATGAAATACTGTCCAAGCTGAACAAAGGGAGGTCAGATGGTAGATCAAGTTGAACATGACGGTTATTTGCATCATAATCATTCTTTGGGTTTTGTTGTTTGTCCCCATAGCATGTAAAAGACACTGCAATAACTCTTTTGGTACAACAAAAAGGAGTGGGACTGAAATTGTCAGCTTGATTTATGATTGGCTAATATTGTAACATGTTATAAATATTATTATATACACATATTATTATGTATACGAGTGTGTTTAGACGTTTTTAGTATACATGTACAAATCTTTGCATGTTATAAATATTATTGTACACACATTATTGTATACACTATACACAGGTACAAATCTTATAATCTATTATAGAATTATTACATTGACTTACATACACACATTTTTACTACATGTACACATATTATTACATTTACTTACTTGCATACACACAATTTGCTTACATAATAATAATAATAATAATAATAATAATAATAATAATAAATTATTACAATTTAAATCTTTACTTTGAATAACAAGAAGTTAGGAAAGAGGGGAAAAAAAAAGGCCCGGGCCCAGCCCTAAATATTGGATCTAGGGCCTGGGCTTGGACCGGGCCTATATATCCCAGAAATTGGGCCCAACCAGGCCCATTTTCCTCCCATTTGGCGTGGCTCGGGCCCGTTTTCCTCTGAGGCCCGCTGGGCAGGCCTAAGCCCAACCCATTGACATCTCTACAAGGCCCCATATGGATTCAGTTTAATATATTCAGCTTAGGGGTTTATGAGAGCGTGATGTTCATTAACTTTTAAATTTAGCTCCCAACAATAACTTTTCATGCTCGAGGAATTGATGCAACTATACTTGATTTAGTTAGGATTGGTCAGCAATTATCTCTAAGAACCACAGGGGGCTGACATGATAGTAAAGAAGGTTTGCTCTTTTTCTTGACTTTCACATAGCCTCAGTTGGCGCTTAAACAGACTCAAGGGTACCTTTTATGATCCAAAAAAAAAAACACGTCTCAGAAGTTATAGAAGGAAAGTCATGAACTAGTTTTATTATAGTTAAAATGATTAAAACCAAAAGTGGCTTATACGTGAATCGAGTGAGCTAAGCTCATAAATATACTAAGTTGCAAAAACATGTACTATTATGCAAGAATATTAGGTTGGAAGTCGATAACCTGCTACGGGTCAGGTGGTCAGTGGGTAAGGATAAAACTCACTTGGAGTTTTACGCGTAGCATTTTGTTGGACCCATACCCAACCCAGCTTGGGTCGGCTTCATGTCTTCAATTGGTATGTAATAATTTTGTTTTGTCATATATATAGTTTTTTCATGAACACTTAGGCTGTGTTTGACAACAAAGATAAGGGCTCTGGATAGCATAAAGAAAATCTTATCCGATGTTTGGCTGCATACTTAAAGGTTGGATATAGTATTTGTTGGACATGTTTTATCCCAGTAGAGTGGGATAATTCTATACCTAAGGCGGTGTTATAGAATTTATCCTACTGGGTTTGGAATAAAAAAATGGGGCCCACCCCAATTTTCTTCCTCTTTCCCTTCATCACCACTGCCACAACTGCCAGAGGCCTCTTCATGTTCCACCTACCGCTGGTAGCTTTCTCCCCAAGCTCCATCACGGACTGACATCTGCCGGCCTTACGGCCTCTCAGTCGTCTTCTCCGTCCATCGCCTCCACCCTCCCCTTCAACGTCCATTCACCAATCTACTCCGACTGCCGGCCTCATGTTCGCCCATCTTCTCTCGCCTCACAGTATCTCTGCCGTATTCTCTATCCACCGCCTCTATCCTTCCCCTCAATCGATCTTCTCCGTTTACCGAACTAACTAATCACATCTTCTCTGGCCTAACGTTCGCGGGCCTCACATTCTACCACCGCCGTCTTCTCCACCGGCTGCTTCAGATTTGAAATTTTTTGTGATATATACATATACTTTGTAACTTGCTTATTTGACTTATAATCTAGACTTGCTTCAAACTCTGAATATGATTTTTTACTTATTCGTCTTTATTTTCTCCTAAATCCTTACCCTTGTTGTCAAACACAAGTTTATTGTTTGATGCAATTTTTTTGAGTAACATAAAAATAAATAAATAAAAAAAAAAAAAAAGGCAGATCTTTTGTCTTATTGTCAGAGATCGTTTGTCTTGGTCATTAGAGGTTTATGATTCATGAAAGGCCATTAAACTCATAGAGATATCTATTCTGACCATAGTTGGCCGCACATGTGTCTGGTTTTAGTTGGTTTGCCGTAGATATTGTGAAAAAGAACAATGACCAATTAGGTTATAAGCATCTTCCTGGACACACAGCGGAGGATTTGAAAGGTAGAATTGACAGACAGAAAAATCTTGAGCGCACGGCCGTGGATTCTTCACAAGTCAACATTTTCTTCCCTGATTAGCTTCACCACGAGACATTCATGAATAAAAATTGTCTAGGTATAATGCAGCGAACCAGAAGCAATCGACCATCTCGGATTGAGACGGCGCACTCTGTGCATGTGGATCTTCAGAGACAACCATAACATGCATGGACCTTGGCCCTCAATCTCCCGTGGTGGCGTCGGGCCATTGAAAATTTACTCGAAGTGAACAACTATAAGGTAAAACGGAGAACAAAACATATGGAGAACTTCTCTGTTATTACTGGAGGGTTACGGTCAAATTTACAAAAGGAACAAAGGAGAAGTTATTAGATTATTTCCTAGCAAAGGTACTGGTAATGTAAGACAACTTAGTCACTATGACAGAGATTCCGCAAACCATCTGGTTCTCTGAGAACTACTCCTGCACATCCCCGTCTGAGAGGTCCTCGTGCGGCTTCAAGGGCTAAAGGCCCAAGGAAGAGCACCAGAAGCAGGGAAGAAACCGAAGGGGTATGTAACATGATCGCGGTTGATGCATCTGGTTTGAACTACACAGATTAAGAAGCAGCAGTCAAAGGAAACCTATGAGAAGAGTCGTTGAAGAACTTGGGTTTGTGCTCCACCCCATATCGAACTTTTTCCTCCTCCGCTTCCTCTTCCTCCTCAGCATCCCAAAGGAATCGAGCATACGAAGCTAGAACGTAACTGCACCCACCATCAACTCCATTCGTTAGTTTAGCAAAATTAATTGGGCATAATTGTCAGTAAAACATGACATTCCGTACATGACATTATGCACAGATTTGGCCACCAGACACACCATCAAAGTTGGTAAAGCCTAGACTAGGATCCTCTCCATTCGATTACAAGCTAATAACTGTGATTAATGTCCATGACTGAAAAGGATGCCACCAAACTAGTTTAGTGCCTTTCATCATTGAAAAGTCATGCACTTGCCACTAAATGCATCTTAATTCACTGTTTTTATTTTTTTTTTGACCTTACGCAACGGGTGACATTTAGCAATAATATTGTCTTCTAGCGGCTGACAATGGCAGTCACTACGTTCTTCACATGAGCTGATTCCTTTTATGTGACGATGACTGACAGAATAGACTGAGAGAAAGATAAAATCCCACTAAACCTAAAGATAAAATTTGACAACCACAAAACGAAAGAAATCAAACTTGATATAGAAAACCATGAAAAGAAACAACTAGGAAGATTAAGAAATCTAGTAGATCCTACATCCAAGTTGGGCCATCTCAATTCTCAAGTAATATATTAGAATGTGTTAAGCTAATCATATCAGAATCAAGAACCAACTCTATTTCAGTCCTAACCAAAGATGCAGACTTTTCACTCTTCAAGCACATACGACTGACCATATCTTTGTCTCGACACATGATTGTGCTAATGGTTGTCTATGTTGATCATATACGAAGTGAGAATCTGGAACCAACTCGATTTAAAACTTAACCAAAGATGCAGCCTTTCTACCATTCAAGCACATAAACTTAACCATACGTTTATCTAAGACACATGATTGCGCTAACGATTGAGCTAATGGTTGTCTATGCTGATTAAATAAGAAGTGAGCTTGCAAACTTTCCAGTCCTCAGGGTCAGTTTTAATAGCTTGATCGAAATAACTCTGGGCACGAGGAGCGTCCTTTTGCGTCTGCCATATCAGATCAGCATAGAGTGACAGAACATTGCCATCACTGGGGTTAGCCAAAATTGCCCTTCCGCAGTACTCTTCTGCTTTCTTATAATCCCCTCTAACCTGTTCACAAACTCGCAATGGTCAGCCTTTTACCCCACCAACGCACCAAAATGCTAACAAATAGGTTTTCACCAATTAATAAGATTAATTTCTATACTCATACTATTCTTCCTTCTCCAATTTTTTTGCAAATCCCTAAAACAAGCTCTAAACTGTGTAATTATTGGCCTTACAAGTCATCTTTGCCAAGTTTGACATGTCAAAAATTACTTTAGCTTTTATTTGACTTCAATTTAACATTTAGATGTTCTAATTCTGTCCCACAAAATTAGCAAGAAAACTAAAAGAACAGAGACTAATAAACGCAGGGAGCAATAACGACCGTCTCAGACTCAAAAGTACCTCTTTAAGGAACTTGGCATAGTTTGCAAGAAGGAGAGCATTGCCAGGATTGGCCTCAATCATTTTCTGGTAATAAGCGTCCGTACTCTCATGCCCATCTCCACCGTCCGATCCCCTCCCACCGCCGCCGCCGCCGCCGCCACACACCCTCCCACCGCCGCCGCTCCCTCCACCCTCCACCACCAACCTGTCCCTTTCCGCCACCGCCACACACACCTCATCAGGTCCGTCGATCACCGCCACCTCGCCCAGCCCAGAGCTCGACAGAACCCTCCTCATCGAACCGGGTCCCACTCCCACCTCCTGCTCGCCACTCTCCTTGACCTTGACCGGCTTAGGAGTGCTGACGAGCGGCCTCGTTGTAGTCGCGACCTTGCTCTTCCTCGGCAACTGTAAGTTCCGGAGGTCCGACTCCGATATGGGTCGGGCTGACGGGCTCCTGACCCCATGATGGTCGTCGACAAACGTCACGGATCTAGTCCTGGAGTGTTGTGGGTGCGAGAATTCGTGTTCCGGTGAGGATTCTTTCGGGTTGGGTGTCCATGAATTCAAGATCGGAGTCGATGAGCTCCTTAAGAGCATGTTTTTCACGGAATGGAAAGGACAGATTCTATTCGATTAGAGAGAGGTGGATTCTTCACCTCCTCGTCGATAGGAGGGCAAAGGTGAAGGGCTTTTATAGAGGAGGGAGAGAGTGAATGCGAACCGTTGATATTTTTAGGGGAAATACGAGTCGTTGATGGGGTTTCTACATGGTAGGCTGTCAGAGTACACCAGTGCGTGTCGGCACGTGGTTATTGTTTAGGTGGCTACGTTGTATACGCCCATAAAGAGGAGCAAGTACGACGTGGGACCAGCCTTGACTTGTGGGGCCCTCTGAGGTGAGGTTGTGGGCGCTACAGCCTGGCGTTAATAGTTAATGCATTGTTCTGCGGAGGTTACTGCGTTCGCGCGAACCTATGACGTTTAGCTGACACTGAAATAATTCCTTCATTCAGATTTAGAGTAGCAGCATTTTCTTTCGTATTATTGGCATGTAGTAGTTTTAGTGACAAATAGGAAAGTTATTCAGCTCATATATAATATATATAAAAAAAGGGAAACTATTGACATGTAGTAATTTTAGTGACAAAATTTTAATAAATTAAGAAGGTTAATCAGGTCATGTACTCCTTCCCTCCCCAATTTAAAAATTATGTTTGACTTGCACTCTTATTAAATAAGAATTATATTTTATAAGTTTCTCATTCTACTTCAGAAAAAAAGAAAAATTGATTGATAAAAGATTAAATGTGAAGAGAGAAATATATTAAAAATATATATATATATATATATATATATATATATATGAAAAAAAAGATAAACATAATAATACCGGAATAGAATCATTTTTTAATTTAAAAAGTGGTTAATTTGTTTGAAATAGTCCCAAAAAGAAACAAGATAATTTTTTTAAAAAACGAAGGGAGTAATATATAAATGGGAAACTATATAGCACTAATAACAATCTTAACAGCTACTCAGTTTAGAAACTAATTATAAAGGAGTGGCAAATAGTCCACTTTATAAGTAACTGCTAAGATTGTCATTAGTGCTATATAGTATCGTCATGAACTTACTTAAAAAGTCTTAATGACCGCCTCTGACAAACTCTTGAAATCTTTAATTATTAATACAATTCTCATAATTATCAAAAAAATTACTAAGAAGGCGCAATTGGGCAACTAGGCTTTAATAAAATGCAAAGAAACTAGAGTACATGATTTCTGGACAACCTACTTTGACAAAAATGATTACCATCCATCAGCGTTAACGTTAGATAATTATCTTTAGATTTCCACGGTCCAAAGAAGCTGCCGAGATGCCCGTCGCCATCTGCCTGAGTTATTATTTACCTGGGGACTTCCTCCTGGCCATTCATCAGCATCAACAACAAGCCTGTACCCCTCAGTCCCTTTGCTGGACAAGGACCTTGCAGTATCGACCACGTCTTATAGAGTTTGCTCAAATCGTTGTTCAACTTTAGATGACGCTGGATTGAGTTTACAACTCTTACTTGGTAACAAAAAAATTTTTTAGTATCACGTCATAGGAGAGATGAACATTGTTACCTTCGGTGTATAATTCTCTCGTGGAACAAACGAACGATGACTAAAAATAGGTCACTCCATTTGATATCAATTTAGAGTAGTTCTTGGGAGATATATATATATATATATATATATATATATATATATATATATATATATATATATATATATATATATATATATATATATATATATAACTAGAAGTCATCATCTCCATGTAAATTGTCTGAATCCATAAAAACTTTCTCTGCAGATCTTTAACAACTGGAGCCCATACCTAATAATGCATTGGCAGTTAGTTCCAAGAACTGACAAAATGTGACCGATCAATCATATGGATACTCTTCCTTTCTTGACAAAAGTTTTTTGCCGCAAATTATTGTGACCCCTAGAGCTAATACTGTAGGAAAAAATATCCATATATATTATGCGCGCTCTTATATGCTATCTCCTTTTATTATGTTAAAAATGAATATTTTGAATAACCGCACTAGGAAATTATTGTTGTTCCTTAAAACAAAAATGATATTTGCAGCAACAAAACACAAAAATGATAGTCATGAATCTCATAGCATTGAAGTCTCCCATTACGGTCATGTTCGTTCCTATATCAGCATGATATAGGAGGATATCAAATAGATATGAAAATAAATATATGTAGCATATAAAGGTCGCATATAGTACCTGTCCATAACTTTTCCGATAGAGGTCATCTTTGTAAAATCATTCCCCATTTTCTAGATTAACAATAAATGTGAAATCAAATAAATGATTGATTAAGCAAAGGAAGCTTTCCCCTACCTACAAGAGTCCAAAAGAAAGCAAAGATGCAGTAAAAATATCTTTTTACTGTACTGAAATTAAAAATGCACATTGGCATAGATATTTTGCAGGCTGACAGAGACCAGGGGGGTGAATGTTCTCAACTTCCAGTGAGAGGCTTAAATAATACTGTAATACGATAAAGGCCAAAAAGGTCTACAGGTGATTTGCAACACTGCAAGCACACCGCAACCTCACAGACATACGGATAACGATCAACAAAGTCATGAACAATCAAAGTTACACTTGTTTCAAGATCTTTCTCTGAACAGAAATCTTGCAAGACAACCCAGCACGAGTCACAGGAAAGGCTGTTTCAATGCTTCAAAAACATATGGGAATAAAACTAAAATAAAACATATGCGTAATCATGTCTGAAGTTTGTACATACCAAGAAACATTCATAAAATGCGGGGATAACCCATCTCTTGTTGGAAGCACAGGGACATCTACAAGAGAGCCGTGGATCTTACATGCTACTGCTCAAATGGAGACACAGTCCGCTTTCTTCCATATGGTAGATATCAATGCCAATCATCTCAATACCCAAAAAGCTAAGGCCACAAACAATCCCCTAAAATGCTGATCTTCAATTACTATTTAACCCTTTTTTACGTGCAATTCCCCTCTTTATTCATCTTAGTACCTCCTCCACTCGGCCTATGCCATATCTACACCCAGGACCACAGGGAAAAAATCACCTAGACAATATCTGTCGTCCAGCTGCATAACTCCATGAATAAGCTAAGGCTAAATGCACAACAATGACTAGTTGTCCCCTCAGTTTACACATTACTATGAACTAATATTTCTAACAGAAGATTCTCCAGAACAAGAAGAGAGATAAAAACGTAGTATTCACCACGTCCCGACCTTTAGGGATCTAAATCTCTGAAGAATGCTGTGCATTGTTACGTGTCCATGCCATGCTCCCTCCCTCCTTCTGTGAGAGGCAGTAAAACTTTCCTCCAAAAATATTGTCCATGTCCAGCCAATCCTCCCACTTCAACCTTTCTTCAGCCCAACTTGACCCCACAAGTTTTGTCCCGGAAGTGCAAAAGATGTTTGGTAAATTTGCCCAGCAAAGATGAATTCTTCGACTCATTTACCATCCCTTACTACTAGGGCTGCATAATATTGTGCACTGTGCGTCCCTACTTTCACTGTGAGCACCTGACAACCACCTTCACTATGAAATATCAATAGCTTATTTCGCGTATAAAAGAGTTACACAAAATGGTCTTTAAATTAAAGGACTGCCAAAAAAGGAAGCAAGAAAATCTATACTTACCTTTCATTCAAATATGTAGGTATATTATTATTCTACTAATAGGGCTACCTTTTTCCTTCTTAGGATATGTTCCATCTAATTCTACTTCTATATAAAAAGTAAATGCTTTGTACGTTACTTCCGAAACCGAGATCCCTCGTTCGGTGGACCATTGTTGCTTCTATCCCATGCAGAAGCCCAGAAAAAGAGAGACATCCAGAAAAGAACAGCAAAAAAGATCTGCATAGTGTCTTGAAGTCTAGACAAAGTTGCTGGCAGACCTATGTCAAAAAGAACCAGAGAACCAGGTAAGGTTGCAAATGAAATACCTCAATACTAGTCGCTGTTGCAGAGAGACCACCAGCTAAAGTTATTAACAGTACATAAGATAGAACTTAAACTAGTCAAAACTCATTCAAATTAAAACTCAAACCACAAGCTGATGAACTAATCTGTCTATTTTCCTATGTTACATGGACTCTTCAAAATGCGTGAAATACCCATGTCGGACACTCGACACTTGGACATGGGTATGGGATATGTGTCTGACACATCCTGTAGGATATGCCACTAAGAACACTATATTATAGTGTTTCTTTCAGTTCGTTTTTTGCTTTAAGATGATCTCAGTCTAAATTAAAATGGTTGTAGAACTTAAAACACCATTTAGACAAAGGAATAAGTAAAATACAAGAAGAGATAGGAATATTTTGCCGTGTCCCCATATCTTGGGTTTTGAGAAATAGAAGAATCCGACACTTGGACACGTATTCGACTCGGACACTCAACCGAGTAACATAGCTATTTTCAAATGGATTTCAACAATAAATACATAGACAACTTAGACATTGCATAGATCTCCAGTTATGAAAGAGCTACCTTTACTCAAATCAAAAAAGTCATAATAAGATATTAAGAAGTGGATCGATGATATTAAGTCCAATTTATTGCTATTATCTCCAAGAATCTGGCGATATGAAATCAGATATGCAAAGTTACCAACGTGATTACATCATGACAAATATAGGTAACGGCACAAGAATCTTATATTTCCTCCACATTATAAACATACATCTATGACATTTTACATGGTTAATCAATCTTATTGTTCTTATTAGACTAAATATACAACGAGTTCGAAATATGCAATGACCTTCTAACAAGATGAGCAAATTGAGCCCTTGAAAGGTCTCTAATTATACTGCCAAAACTTTGACCAAAATGTGTCTCTAACATTGCTATAGTAAAGTAGCGTTGGAAACGGTTTTTCTTTTCAGTTTTGAAAACTGAAAAAATTAACGGCGTTTGATAGAAGGTTTTAGGATTTTTTTTTTTTGTTTCCCCTTCAATTCTATAAACCAATTTTCAAAACGGGGCTGTTTTTTAAAACAACATTACAGAGATTTTTTAGTTTTTGTTTTTGTTTTTGTGATCCACCTTTCAACTTTGTTGGAAGCATTTTATGTCTCTTCTTCCTTTCAATCTTCATCACCAATACCTATCACCCAAGAACACCAAACCATAAACATTACCAACACCATACCCATTGACCGCCACCACCAACACTACCGCTGACTAACACCCCCGAACACTAAACTACAAACACTGCCAACGGCCACAACCATTAAATGCTGATCTGCCACCACGACTGAATAAAACACACCCAAACACCAAACTTGTCAACACCGCCAACCACCATTGCCACCATCCGCCGCCGCCACCAGTGACCAACACCCAAGAATACCAAGCCCAGGAATACCGCCAACCACCATAGCGGCTGATAAGCACAACCACTGACCAACATCGCCGCAAACCAGACCCTCTAACATCGGTTAACATCACGGTACCACCACTCCTCTAAGTCCAACTCCACCATCATACCCACTACCATTGTCCCTGCAAGAAACACCACCACAAGAAATCATCCCTCAATTAGCCCTAATATCTTCGATATACTCAAGTAAATTCCAAACCATTCCATCCCATGAACCAAATCAAAGTCAATGAAGCCTTAATTTGCTAGCTAGTGGGTTAATGGCATAGCAACAGTTGAACGGTGGCAGAAGAGATGTATTGGTCGTGGTGAAACTTTTGGTTGTTGAAGATAGGAGCTCAAAAGAAGCTCTCAAGTATTGGAAAAAAAAAGAAAAGAAAAGAAAAGAAAAGAGAAGAGAGGAAAAACAGTAAAGAAAAACAAAAGTAAAAATCAATTATACAAAATTGCTATCAAACAATCCATCAGTTTTGTTAAAAAAGAAAACTCAAAGAGGTTTTGATTTTGATTTTTTTGAAAACAAAAACTGAAAACTGAAATGGGTTCCAAATACACCTTAAACTTATATCCAATTATAGGAAGGCAGCAGCAGGGAACACAACCCCCTTACTTTGCAAAATTAACAAATAACTAACGCAATGACTTAAGAGGGCACAATATGACTTGAAAACAAAGATGTCTCTCTAATTTGTCAGATTAAATTTCATTCAACCTACATGACTACCAAATGGAGGGGATATTTGTAGAAGTACTTCCCGAGTAACATCGACATATACCAAATGAAGCTATATATCGATGATAGTTAATTTGAAAACTAACATCGAATCAAATCAATAGCTTTTGAAAACTATGAATTTCACGCAACTCCCAGGATACACTCATCATACCCCAAGATAACTTGTCAGCGGTGTTTAAGAACCTGTCCTTGATGTACCATCTGGAGACCGGACCTGATCTTCCCAACTTTATCTCCAATAGAATCAAAATACAACACAACCAAGCATGGACTCTACGACTCGTCCTCCTTGAATAATCATTCATTGGCCTTGCACAACAAAATCCCCGCATTCATTCAGAACTAATTGTCCTCCCAGCAGTACGTCTAGTGAAGAAATTTGTGTCATCACCTTCTATAAACCACAAGACCCTCAGTTTCTATCCCCAACTGTTCTCATTATAAAGCATAAGCATCGGATTCATCAGCTTTCTTTTTTCCTTCTAGGCAGCCTTTATTTAACATAGGATACGTAATTCCTACTTTAGCATCCTCATTCCATTCCAACAGTCTCCAGATCTCTAGCAAAACAGAGCTGAACATTACCGCAGTTGATAATGCATTTTCTCAAAATCAGCTTCAAAGCCTGCAATTCCTTATTAAACACGAAGGTTGGTGCCGCATACATAACCTCCCTTCAACCTACATTCTATCCACAAAATTTGATGCACCCTTGCCTCCAAGTTTCCCTTCACTATGCATAAGAGGGCAACAATCAATAGTTTGACAAGATTGCTCTAAAGCAAGAAACAAGCAGAGCTATTTATATCGAAGCTTTTGGCAATTCCCCATTGTTGAAAAGAACCCCTCAACCCCCCACCAGTGCCAAACGAGGTAATTCATTCAGTATTTACTTATTGCCTGCGAAGTACAGCAACAATATCTCGCCCATATCACGAATCTGGCAAAGAAAAGATCCCCTCCTAAAGTTCCTGCTGAATGACATCACGAGGAGTGACGAGGACCTAATGCCAAGAACCACCAAAGCCCAAAGAAAAGAGGATGGCCTCTTTTTTGCAGACACCAAGTTCGATGACCTATTAATACTAGTAAATGAATGGCGCGTTGAAGCTTACCCCCCCCCCCTGGGGGGGGGGGGGGGGGCGCTCTCAAACTAAGATTTATAGATCTTCCATACACTAAATCTGACAATCAAATTTCAAATTAATCTTCTAAGTTGCCACCACGTCCCTACACTATTCGTCCGACTACAAACAAAAGTCAGGCAATAGGATCACCTAACCCAAAAAACTAAGTTGCCACCAAGTGCCATCTTGACCACAAAAAAACAAATGCAAAAGATCGACCAATTAACACATTATGTACTGCATGGGGAAAAAATGTCATTTAAGCACCAAAATCCATGTTCTTAACACTAAAAGTGTAAGTTCTAAACCAATTTATCAATTCTTGTTGCTTAGCAGGTTCAGAGTAACAGCTTGAGCACAAGAAATCAACGAAACAGAATGTCTAAAAAAGGCCAAGAAGTTGCAAAATTTCGCTATTTTCGTCCTAAAGGTTTACACTTTGTTTGGCAAGTGAAGGCTTGACGCTGTAGTTTGCAAAATTATTGATATTGGTTCTTCATTTTTAGTTTATTTGGAATTGTGATGGTCAGATGTGAGTTCAAGCATTTCAAATTCCAACATTAGGTCCTCCCAATAATATCTTTTAACTCTTTCGAGCAATTGAGGATCGTAAAATTCTATCATCACCATCAAGTCATTAAGACGTCCAGCCTTGGCGCAATTGCAAGTTACTCCATTGTGACCTGGAGGTCATGCGTTTGGCAGAAATAGCATCTTCAAAAACACACTCTAGAACACCGTAATTGAGGAAAGCCCCGAACTGTCTATCACCCTTTTTTTAAAATGATTGAAACTTCTTTATCAATTGGTCACTCTTCAAAAGCAACATATGTTCCGACCATCAATTTAATTTATACTCACTCAATTTCATTTTTTTTGTTCACGTTTGATTTTTTCTAGACTCCTGGAATAAATCTTGAACGCGTAAACATCAATTTAACTCATTGCTAATTACTATCTGAGTTCCATTTCAGAAAGTTCGCAAAAAGTCAACCGGAAAAATTCTTTTGAAACTAACTAGCCTTATCCACATCAGTAATCACACAATCTCTACAGCCTAAGGAAATACATGATATGCACACGCAAATAGCACGCTAGGTGTTTATACGTCGAGCATTTGAATTTTAAACTCTTAATTGGCCAAAAGTAATCTAAATTTACTCAACGGAATCATCAAAATTAGCACCTGAGGACGAACTTGAGTCTTTCCCGGCAGGCTCGGATTCCGGCGGCGGCTGCGGACCGGGACTCGCCGCGAGGCACAGGCCGGACCACGCGCAGGGAATCGACGGAAATGGACGGTGGAACAGAGCCGGGACTGGGAGGACGTGTTTAGTGGAGAAACGGGAGTAGAGGAAACGAGGGCAGGTGACTGCCGGATTGGCGGTGGGAGCGCTTGCCAGCGCGGGACGGAGACAGGCGGCCATTTCTTTTCCTTTTCTTTTTTTTTTTTTTGGCTTGGAGAAGAGTTTTTCTGTGGCAATAATATTTTTATCGGGCTAAACTATACGTGGGCTTGGATTGTCTTACTGGACTTTGGAATTTTGGGTTCCAAAGTAGGCTTTTATGGGTATCCATAAGAGGCCCCTCCTAGATTTACATTTCATGAATATTAGGATGTGTGCTTGATATTTATTCACCGTACAAACTTTGGCGGCTATCCCGATTGTAGGAATTTTCCTCTAACCTCATATATAGTGACAATTAATAGCCGCTAAATATCTTTAATGACTTTTCTGTTAACACTTTTAGCGACAACTCTTAACTGCACTTTTTTAGCGTCACTAAATAAAAGTCATTAAAAATATTTAGCAACCATCAATTGTCGCTACATGGGAGTAGGAGAAAGATTCCTTCAACCCGAGTAGTAGTCAATTTTTTTCCTTATTCACCCTAGATATCCATATGAATAGTTGGAAGTTACTACGCGATGTGATGGAGAGCTCTTGAGTCAATGATTACTCGAGCTCGAGCAAAGATGGTATGATTATAGGCTCGTTAGGAACGGTCTGTGAAATAACCAGATCACCGCACACCATGCTTGACTTAGTACTTTTGTTTGTACAAGAACCATATTTAAAAGAAGTCGTTCAAGTTCTTGCGAGCTAAACGATCGAAGTGTGATCAAGACGTAAAACAATTTTTATGAAGAAAACTTGACAAAAAAATGCGAGTACGTGGCTCGTTTACAACTATCTATCCCATGAGACAAAAGCCTCATACCGGAGGAGGCTTCTTCTAGTTTTGACAATGGAGATGGTATCGTAGTGCTCTATGCTGAGATGCAACCTCTAGAATTCTTAGTTTGCCATTCTTTCAACCGATGTTTTAACCTTGTGGTCATGTGTTGGAGCTACCTCCAGGATGGATGCCTCCTCATCCGAGGCTCTTGTTTTGTTTAGCTTATGAAAAACCTTTACGCACGTACGTAGCTAGCTCTAAGTTACGATTTTGTCTTCCTTGTAGTATGATATTTTGAAACTTGTTCTCCATGTTTTGCGATTCACTACTTGATGTGAGTTCTCACACTTTGGGACTTCCTTGACGAAATCCTCTTACGTAGGGTAGGTTGAGTACCACCCGCAGCACCCTTTGCACATACCATTATGGTCGTTGCGTCACAAGGTTTTAGGGAGTTCCATTTTTCCATTTTTGTTCTTGTTGCATGTTAATAAGGAATTCAAAATCTACGTACTCGACTAATCTTCTTTACCACATGATATACATATGCCGTAGATTAATTAAATGCGTCTTTCACACATCGTTAGACACAAAGGCTTGATAGGTATTTTGCACAATAACGAAAGAGAGAAGGATAAATTTTGATGATAGGCTGCGGCCGAGACAGGGTACCAACATGCCCACGGGCCATTGGTCCAAACTTTTTTCATCTATTTGAATTTAATTTGATAAGTAGTGATTGGACAAATTGTGCCACTCTAGCACCTTAAGTTTACTAAAATGGTGAGCATGGTCACGTTACTTCAACAAATGACAAAAGAAGAAAGAGGAAAAAGAAGTCAAGATGAGATCGAATGCCTAAATGCCACCAATCTACCGACCGCCGCGTCTCAAAATCTTACCAAACGGAACTCCATTCGACTCCCGGACTTTCATTCACTCGATTCAACTTACAGTGAACTAGTCTTTTTGTGGTTACTCTATTTTCTTAGTATATTTGTTTCGATATCGATTTGTTATATGCCACTCAAATAAGGTCGAACTCATTCATGATTACCTTCTAAAAAAAAGGAGGAAGTCTAAAACAGCATTCAATAATTTTTACTTGGCACTTCTTTTATCTCCAAAAAGTTCATAAACAGAACAGCTAAATACCAACTTCATAGAGACCAAAGCAGCACACAAGTTTGTAAATTTTTTGGCTAAGCTAGCCACGACTGCTTTAGTAGAGAACAAAGACAAGTTTTACCTGCTCCGGGGACTGGTCTCCATACTTGTCCAAACAGTACAAAAACCTAATTCTCCTGCATTTTTTTTTTGCCTTTTGAGTTTATTACAAAGCTAGTTATATTATATCAAAGAAGAAAAAGAAAAGAACCATATAAACTTAAACCTATATCGGTGCACGACCACGCATTGCCCAACGGATGTAAAAGTACAAAGGCAATCAAAAGACAAAACCGTACGTGTACTTTGGCCTGCCATTCAACAGTTCTCCTTGCTCCTCCAAAAGCAATATTAGTACTGTTACTGTGCATGTGTGGCTGATTACGAATGAAAAGAATTTTATTATTAGGTCACGGAGACATGACCTCTCCACGCTTGCTTCTGTTCATGATATTGACACCATCTTCATTTTTAAGCATACGAAGGGAAGGAGGAGATGTCTTTTCATCTCCAAAAAAGGACACTTTCTCACCTCCAGAATTGACCAGAAAAAGAAATTGTTAAAAGTAAGTACATAACAAATAGTAACATACCCTTCCACAGCACTTTTTCCTTATTTTTTGGCTTTGAGGGGGGGGGGGGTTGGATCATGTACCTTCTGATCTGCTTTAATTTGCATATGGAGACCACATTTTTGTAATGGAAACTTGATACAACTAGGGTTGAAAAAGCTTATTCCCGCATCTGCACTTCCATGAGAGGAGATAATAGGTAGTATCGTCACCCCCACGAGACGACGCTACGAATCCCTTCCTTTGATGGGGAGGAATGACCAAAGTCGCCTCGCAAGGCCTGCAATTCATGCACTTGTTCACGCATCCGGGCGGCCTTGAACCTAAGACCTTGTTCCTTTGTTGCACATCACTCCCGGCGAAGCTTGGCGATGACCCAACTTGTAACATACAGAATTTAAGCAAAGCAAGCATTACAAATCTACTACTGTAAAATTAATAAACTAGCTAACAAGTATGCCATGCATGAAAAAACATATTCATTGTTCATGAGGAGTATTTTCAGAGTAACACTAATATATGAAGATCTTGTATACATATTCTGCGGTTGGATCATTCACAGTTAACTATAGAATTTATAAAATTAGGAATCCTAGGGTTTATTCTCTTTACCTGAATTGGAGGGCACAACTGTGAGAGAAACGATGATCAGAATCACTGCGACTGCAACTTGAAGGCCAAGTGGGTAGTTTCTTGATAGAGTCATCACCATCATTGGCGCCTGAAGACTGGGGGTGGAACAAAGGATGCTAAGGAGCAAGAAGAAGAAGAAAATGCTAGGATTGAGTTTTATCGGAGCAGAATGGAAGGGATGCGATACGCATGTAGTGTTTACAGACAAGGTTAAGTAGTGTTTCCACAACAAGGGACAGTTCTCTGATCTTGATGACTTCTCCACCAGTTAAATGCAAATCTCAAAACTAGAGAAAATGTTTTTCTACTTTCTTTCTCCTTTTGGGAAATTGTTGCACTGACTTTACCCCTTTTGTTTGTTTTTGGTGTACTGGAGCCACTACTCGGTCTTCGATTAGCTGACTTTACTTTCCAAAGACTTCTTGAATGGCCAAACTACCCTTCTGGTGGCACGAAAGCCTGCATGTTTACTGAAGTCTGTTTCTTTCTTTAGACCTTGTGTTCATGAAACCTCATTGATTACAACTAAATATGGCTTCCATTTTGTACTCTCGAGCAAAGAGGCCAGGCCACGTGTACCTTAAGGTACAATATTCCCTCTACAACGACCAAAAAGATGCCCCAGTTAAATCGTCACTTTGGAGATCCGCATCAACACAATCATCCTCGTCGTCGACCGTCTAAAAGCAACAAATGACTTACTCTCTTTCTCGTGAGCGACGAGCAAGACTCAACAGGAATGAGGGCAAACAAGGAAGTGCAAGTTTATTTTTAATCAGGCAAAGATTACGTGGATTTCGAACTGATTACAACTCCTTCGAGTTGAGACGACGGGAATCCATAGATGGGCCGGTCGTTCATTCTTATCGATCTCTCTCGATCTACTCTAGATCTTACGTAAATGGAGGTCGACAACGGCCAGGAACCATGGTTGTTTCCTCTAAATCTGGTATTAATCCGTGGGTAGCTAGGAACATCAATATAATGTGGATTTTGTTGATGGCAAGGACTCCCTACATGGCATTTTTCAGTAATCTCATGGGGCGTTATACCACATCAGTAGTGGTGACATGGTATAACCGTTACGCTCAGTATTTGTTCATGGCGGACATTTGTCCACCTTTTATTGCACTTAACTAGGCCCCTTATTGTGTCCGCATTACTTTCATTAATTCCGACGTCCCCGCAACTCATGCTTTAAACCTCATGCGAAGGGGTTTGAGCGAGTTCCCTCACCCGCGTACTTCTAACTTCTAAGAGCATGCAAGATGACAAATAATCATTGTTCCATCAGGATGAGTCTCTCATCCATAGGAATTACATCTTCTGCAATTCATGTTTGCATGTATATAATCTATAAAAGTAATTGGTGCACACCACTAATCTCAGTTGTTCACGAAGAGTCCACTAATTAGTAATTTGTTGGTTTTTGTTCGGTTCTTAAGTTATTAAGCGCGCTCTACCGAACATGCATGACCCAAGTCAACAAGTCGAGCTTGATTAACATAGTAAGATCGAGAATCGGAGAGGTGATAAAGAACTTAACTAGTTTATTGAGGAACTGTCTAATTTGGGACTAAATGACAACTCTTCCTCTACAAGCTGAACCAATTCGGGAACTTTTATTGATAGTTATATATGATAGTCTTTTTGTTGCTTAAAATTGTTTAGCAACTCTTTTTTCCTAGAAGAATCTCATCTTTCTATTATTAGCAACAAACTCTGTAGTTTTGAAACTAGTAAAACAAATGCACATTTATTCTTTACCTTACCATTAGAGTAATGTCTCAAAATTTTATTTTAAAAAAATTAAGTTTCAATATACAAAGTAATGAACTCATTCCGTAACGTCAATTTTAGGATTGAGAATAAAAATTTGAGGAGGATGATCTTGGACAGACTTGCTCACTTCGCTTGTTACGAATTTTTTTGTTTTCATTTTCTCAATGTTTGGTTACTTAGGATGTATTTAAAACTCATTTTAGTTTTAAATTTTTGTTTAAAAAAAATACCAAACCAAACCTCTTTAAGTTATTATTATTTTTTTTACAAAACTGATGGGTTGACCAAACCAATTTTTCCCTCTATTTTTCTTCCTTTCTCCTTTCTATTTTTCCTCTCTTCTCGTTTCTTTCATTTTTCAATACTTAAGACCTTTTTCTGAGCTCTTGTGTTCAACAACCAGAAGAGCTCCACCACGACCCACACATCTCATCTGTCATCGTCCAACTACTACTATGGCAATAATACATTAATTTGCGAATAAGGGCTTCATTGGGTCTGATTGAGGTTTGATTGGATGAATGATTTGAATGGCTTTGAATTTAACTACACAGTTAGAAGATACTAGAGCTAAGCAATGGATCTTGTGGTGGTTTTGTTGTAGGAACAATGGTGGTCAGTATGATTATTGATTTGGATTTAGAGGAGTGGTGGTACCGTGGTGGTGAACGATGTTGGTGGGTTTAATGTTCAACAGTGTTGGTCGGTCGTGGGGGTGGTTGTGGTTTTTAGTAGCTATGGTGATTGGCGGTGTTCATGGGTGTTGGTCACTAGTGGTGGTGGCGGCTATCAGTGGCTATGATGGTTAGCGGTGTTGACAGGTTTAGTGTTTGAGTGTATTGATTATTGGTGGTGGTTGATCAACAGTCATTAGCTGTTGTCCTTGGTAGTGGTTATCGTTTGGTGTTTGGGTGTATTCATCAATGGTGATGGTGTTGGCAGTGATCAGCAATAGGTATGGTGGTGGGCAATTGTGGTGGTTTGGTGTTCTTGTTTGATAGGGGTTAGCGATGAAGATTGAAGGGAAGAAGAAACATGAAATGCTTCTAACAAAAGTTAAAACGTTAATCTCAAGAAGAAAATGAAAACTGAAAATTGAGAAGTCCGAAATGGAGTTCTTATGAAGATTGGAGGGAAGAGACATGAAATGTTTCTAACAGAAGTTAAAAAGCTGATCTCAAAAAGAAAACAAAAACTAAAAACATAGAATTCCAAAATGGAGTTTTCAAAAATATCCTCATTAAATATGATTTACAAAACTGAAGGAAAAAGAAAAATTAAAATTGTCTGTAAAACGCCAATAATTTTTCCAGCTTTCAAAATTGAATAAAATCTAAAAAATAATTTTTTTTTCAAATGCTATCTTAATTTTGAGTATGTTTCAAATGTTAGATAATATATATTAATATGAAAATTACCTTATCGCTATTGTTATATGTCTATAACATTCTATAGTTCTTATGACCCATATAAGATTCTCTTTTCTGTTTTTGTTAATATAGTTTTCTCTTACCTATATAAAAGTCTCGATGTACTCAGTTTTATAATCTTCTCTAATATAATTATCTTTTCTTTCACTTTTTTTTTTATCATGGTATCAGATCTATTCAGACCTGCAGTTTGAGAGTTTATCTTTCAACTATTTTTGCAAACTCCAGCGAACGGCCTTCTGCCATTCGCCCATATAATTAATGTGCTTTTGTTTTTCTTCGTGCTCTTTTTTTTCTTAAGTTCAAAAAATTTTGGTCTTTCTTTCCTGCTCTTTCTATACAATGGTCTTCGCTTATATTCAAACCCTAGTGATCGCCCACTCTTACTGTTCATCAACTCTATCTTATCTCTTTAAAATACAAAAAAAAATATTTCCTTCTTCAGTTACCTCTATCGATCTTCTTTAGCCCAAATCCTAATCCTACACCCCCCATAAGATTATGTTCCATCCACCGATCACAACCATGCCACCATGCCTTTTGTTAGGATCCTGCAATGGATCATGACTCATGCCTTGTTCTGACTCATGCCTTGTTCTTAGTTGCAGGACTTCATCCGGAACCTTTATTTTGCCGGACCTCGCCTCGGGACTCTGTTTTGTTCTTAGTCTGCGGACGTCGTTCTAAGACTCTTATCTTGTTCTTAATCGACAGACCTCACCCCGAGACCTTTATGGTCGTCCGACCTCGCCCCAGGACTCCTGCTTTGTTCTTAGTCCGCAGCTCTCGATCTGGGAATCTTGCCTTATTCTTAGTCGCGGGGCCTCGCCTGAGACCTTGATGGTTGTCGGACTTCGCCCCAGGACTCTTCTCTCTTCTCACATTGCCGGACTCTACACATGAAATTCATCTCAATTTGGATTTCACATAGTGCAGCTAGTAACAAGATACAGCTCCGGACTTAACCTCCAAACTCAAGTTTGTTCGTTCTCTACTAACTTTAGTTTGAGGGGGGATGTTAGATGATACGTATTAATATAAAAATTACCTCATCGCTATTGTTCTATATCTATAACATTTTACAGTTCTATTGACTTATATAGGATTCTCTTTTCAGTTTTTATTAAGATAGTTTTCTCTTACCTATATAGAAGTCTTGTTGTACTCAATTTTATAATTCTATATAATATAATTATCTTTCCCTTCACCTTTTCTATAGTGTTAAATTCCAACACTATGCATTGCCATTTTTTTTGCAAATATGTTACTCGACTTATTCAACTCGATTTGACATGCAGATGTGTTGATGAATGATAAATAGACAATATGGAGGTATTTTCATATTATTTGAACAATGTGCAAGAAATATCATTGTTTTTACAATTATGAAAATGATATTCAAACGAATCAACGCATGTTTTCAATTTTTTAAAGTACATCTTCTTCACATTTTCAAAAACATAAAAGTAGGGGAAAAAAAAGATAACCCCACTCTGGGCTATAGCTGGCAATATTCCATGATCAGTTATCTTAAGGAAAAACCTCCCAGACAAAATAAAGGGTTGGGGTGTCACCCCCACCATACCTTCTGAGTCAGTCAATGCTTCTGCCAATAACGTACACTAAAGTTCCCATGACAAGACACTGCCCTTCCTATCATGTTAAATCTATGTGACTGCTTTACAATAGTCTTACACATGACTCTTTTCCTTTTAATTGATGTTATTTTTTAATCTGTTCTTTTGGGGAAAAAATGTTAATTTGTTTGTCTTGGCTTTGCACCAAATTCTTTACTTGTTTTCTTTTGTACGAAACTGAAGATCAGATAATATATTTACCATTCATTGAAGTAATTCTACTATCCAAACCAAAAGTGAAAAAAAAAAAAAAAAAAAGAGAGAGAAGACATTGCCCCTCATCTCTAAATTTGGCATAGTATTATACTATAAGCTTATAATATTGCCTTTGGCCGAAGTTTAAGCTTATATAAAAAAGAAGATAAAAATATTATTGACGATTGAAACAGTACCAGGTACATAATATTATACTATAAGCTTATAATATTACTTTTGGCCGACGTTTAAGCTTATGTTACAACAATATTTCAGTGAGCATATATACACGAAAATTTGTGCCTTTGAGTTCTTATACGCAGTAAATTTTTGCTCTCCTTTTAAAAAAATGTTTTTAACTTAGACACCACCCCGACTTACTTTAATAGGCCGTATCGGACACCATGATTTCAGGGCAGTACCAATTTGTGATGGAACGGAAGGCCAGAAAAGGTTAGAAGGGCATGTTCTTAATTTGGACAAAAATGTACTTCTGGTAGAAGCCCCATACCCCATCCATGGGTTAGTCACGTCGAGCTTTGTGTTGTGTTGTGGGGTCTGGACCTGGGAGGGTTTGGTTTGCGCCCCAATTGCACCTGCCATGATTCCTTGATGTTTATATACTCCGTCTAATAATAAATTTAATCAGCTTTTGGTTTATGCAATTTGCTTTTCTTTTTCCTTTTTCCGCAGAATCAACACACCCCTCTTGGACTTGGAGACTGCTTGTCTGGTTCAAAAACTCCCATCTCCCTTTGGCTTCGGATTGACTTTATCTAACTGAATTTGCACAATTTTTTTTAAAAAAAAGATGTTATTTTGTCATTTTTAATATATCAAGTCACATCCTTTTTTGTCGTTAAAAGATTAATAATCATTGTTGAAGTAATATTTATTACTACAAAGAAAGGTGGAAAAACATATAAATAGGTAGAAACAACATTTCTCTTTATCTTAAAGTGATCGAGAAGCATGAAAACCCTAATTTTGTTTAATCCTCCCTTGTTGGAAATCTCTGACTCATCTCTCTTAAGTTCAAAAAAAATTTCGCTAACAATTTTTGCTGCTCTTTTATTGTGTTAAAAGGTCGAGGTTTGACGAAAGCAAAAATGTGTCTAAATTTTCTGCTACTTGAACAACTATGGGTTCATTTTATTTAATTGACTTTTGCACATATTCATTTTTAAAGTGTTCAAGAATTTTGTCCTCCAGTTTTTAAAAAATTCCATTCGAATACGAAAGCTGGTTAGAGCAACTCCCTCTAACTCTTTTTAGAAACAGCGAGGGATTCATCTTACGAGATCTTTGGGCTTTGATTACTAAGGAATAGAGACTTTGCAAATAAAACCAGAGAATTGGCGTTCATTGTTGTTAATTTATATGTATATGGTTACAATTACGCTCTCAATGCGCCTATGATGTAGTAGTAGATGGGCTGTTAGCTAGTGTGTATCATCTTAGGAGGATAGAGTATGTTGTGGATCAACCAGAGCAGATATGCGTAAAAGTGTTAGCTCCCAGGAAAAATCCTTGGATTCCATCTATTTTCAAAAGGTTTGCTCCAACGTGGACTGGATAAAAAATGTATCTAAAACTTTGGTTCCTTGAACCCTATCTTTAGTGACAAAAACATCTTTGCAGGGATACAACACCTTTAGTGACAAACTATTACGACCCTCTCAAGTCTCCTTAATTAACTATAAATAACGATACTTTTTAGGGCCAAACTAGTGAAAAAAGGAAGTTCAAAACAATTGATATTTACTTTTGAATTGTAGCTTGGTCTGACCTTTTTTACTTCAATTTAACCGCGTACAATTTGGCCTTGTTAAAGTATTCACTAAAAGCTAGATAAATTAACATCTATCTACAGTACATACAAAAACGGCAAAAACATAAGGGAAAGGCAGATTTGTTACTATGCCACAAAGAACTCCTCTATAGCATGATCCAACATTTTTTTTTGGTACATAGGAAAAAAAAAACTACTTCTATTTGGAGGGCCTCACATAAGCCACTCCATACAAATCAGCCAAAATACGGTTGGACATATCACTAGGTGCTTTGCTAATGTAGACATATTTCTCATTTTGTCCTGCATCTATGTTCGCTAGGTAATCAGCACAATGGTTGCCTTCATGCATTGTATGTATAAAAGTACTTCCCATTTGCTTGATGATGTATCTACAATCCTCCACCAGAGCTCTAAGTGGGTGGTTTCGAGTATCTTGTGCCACGATCAAATGTAGTGCAGCAGTGGAATCGGTCTCGACCGTAGCTTTATCCCAGTTTCTTTCTTTTATAGACCTCTGTGAATTCCTCATAGTTCATCATTGAGGCTGTTGCTTTGCCCGATACTTCCATAGAAGCCTTCAATCCATTTACCTTGATCATCTCTAGCTATCCCTCCATACCCACTTTGTCCTGGGTTACCCTTCGCTGCTCCGTCCGTATTAATTCTGATGAAGCCTGCATCTGTAAATTCCCTCTTAATCAGATTGATTGTGGTATTGACAGGTTGTGTTGGTGATAATTTGAAAGCTTCAGAGACTTCCCTTGCAAACTGTTGGCTGGAGTATAGGGCTTCTGAGGTGTTGATACATTTGTTGTCAAAGACACTCTTGTTCCTGCACTTCCAGTTAGTCCACATAATAGATATAAACATAGTTTTCCAGGGAGAAATGTGGTTATGATTATCTTTTAATTGAACCCTTTTCCAGAACCAAGACATAATCTGGAGGTTTTGGAGTTGTTGAATCTGATTGTAATCCAAGGTTTTTTCCCGAAGAGACATAGCATAAGAGCAATTCCACAAGACATGTGAAGTAGTTTCCTCATATCTGTTACATCTTGGGCAACGATTAGACTCAGACATTCCTCTAATTAGCCTTAGGGAATTGGTTGGGAGTCTTTCATGAAGGGCAATCCAGATAAAACCTTTTAGCTTTTGCGGGATGTCCATGTTCCAAAGGGTATTCCAAATGATAGAAGGAGTAGGCTGATGGATAGGAATGGGTGTGGAGAACATATCAAAGATACCTTTAGTAGAGAAGGCTTCATTACCAGAGAGACCCCAACAAGGTATGTCATGTAAAGAGCTATACTTAGCGATGGGAGTGGTAGTTATCTCACTCTGCTCAGTATTTGAGAGTTTATTCTCAATCGCAGAGATGTTCCATTCATTATTTTCTAAAATGCTATGAACCTTGGTTTCCTTGTCTCCTCTTATCTCACTTTGGTTTAAAGGTTTGGTACCACACCACTAGTCTTCCCATAGAGATATTTTAGAGCCATCTCCAACAATCCATTTGGTTCCTCTCACAAGAGCTTCCTTGGTGCTTAGAATTCCCTTCCATAAATGAGAGGCTTTTTTCTTCTTTTCCCAGTCTCTAGGGTTATTGGTGAGGTTGTATTTTTCCTTCATCACCTCAATCCACATTTTATGGTCCCCTTTTATAATTTTCCAACCAAGTTTGGACAGCATAGCAACATTATTATCTTTAGTCTTGTGGATGCCTAAACCACCTAATTTCTTGGGTTTACAAACAGTGGTCCAGTTGACAAGGTGGATTTTTTTGGAAATGCTAGTGTCACCCCAAAGGAAATTTCTATTAATTTTGTCAAGCATGTGACAGGTAGCCATGGGTAAAGGGAAGGTTTGCATGGTATAGATGGGAAGAGCTGCAGTAACCGCATGCACTAAAGTGAGTCTACCACCCAACGAAAGTAACTTAGACTTCCACCCGGTAAGCTTATTTTGCACTCTCTCGATGATATGGGAAAAATGGGTTTTTGAGAGTCTGTTGTGTATGAGGGGAACTTCAAGGTACAATCCAAGATTTTTAGTAACGGGGATATCTCTCATACAACTTAGGTTACAAGCTTCATGTTTAGGAATATTATCAGAAACAAACATCTTAGACTTGGCAAAATTAATACTTTGACCAGCTTCAGCACAAAAGGTACTAAGAACATCAAGCATATGTTTACAATTTTTCTTATTGGCCTTGGCAAAAAGCATGAGATCATCCGCATAGAATAAGTGAGACATGGGAGGGCCCTTCTGAGAAGCTTTTAAACCAGTCCATTTCTTAGCATGAATTTTATGACATATTAAATTAGATAGTCTCTCCATGCAAAGAACAAAAATATACGGGGATAGGGGTCACCCTGTCTAATACCTCTTCCAGGTGTAATGGGATTTGTAGTACCACCATTCCAAAGAAAGGACATATGGTTACCCACGACACAGTTCATGATTAGCTCAATGAGGTTTTCAGGGAATTTAAATTCCTTTAGAGTATGGCGGATGAATTGCCATTTAAGTTTGTCGTAGGCTTTTTCGAGATCAATTTTCCTTATCATGTCGCCTTGTTTTCCCTTTTTGTACTTAAGGGAATGGAGGATTTCTTGGGTAATGCATATATTATCGGAAGTATGTCTACCCGGGAGGAAACTGCTTTGGAAAGGGCCAATGATTTCTTCAAGTAAAGGGCGGATCCTGTTGACAATAATCTTAGTGATGATTTTGTAGTTCACATTGAAAAGGCTAATGGGCCTGAATTGATTAATTCTTTCCGGAAGGTTAATTTTGGGTATAAGAGCAACTAAAACATCCTTATCATGGGCCGGAAGCTGTTTATTAAGGAAGCAGTTTTTGACCTATTGACTTGTGGAGGGTCCTATCCCTTTCCAGAATTTTTGATAGAGAAGGGATGGGATTCCATCAGGGCCAGGGGCTTTATTAGCCTTGATCTCAAAGGTGGCTCTCTTGATCTCCATATCATCGATACTTTTAGTGAGGAGATTTTGATTTTGAGGACATAAGAAAGCATGATTAGTCCAAGGGGGTAGTTTCTAACAGGTTCATCATCCAAAAAAAGGTTATTGAAGTTATCAGAAATGATATTTTTTAACTCTTCCGGATCGTCAGTCCATAAATTATTATCATTCTTGAGCCCTTCAATTTTATTTCTTTTCTCCTTTTAAGGGTAGTAACATGGAAGAATTTAGTGTTTCTTTCTCCAAGAGTTATAGATTGAAGCCTGGACTTTTGGAACCAGAATGTCTCTTCCCGTTTAAGAATATCATTATACTCTTTCTTGAGTTTTCTATCAAGGAGGTCGAGGTTAAAGCTGAAATGGTTAGATAAAGCTGATTGAATACCATTAATTCTAGCAAGGATTCTTCTTTTCTTTTGGAAGATATTACCAAAGGTTTCCTAGTTCCATTTTTTGATAAGGGTTTGAAAGCTATTCTTAGCTTGATTTAGGTCGACTTTGTTAGCCCAAGCTTTTTCAACTATAGACCTAAAATCTTCATGTTCAAGCCACATGGCTTCGAGGCGGAAAGGTCTAATGCTAGCGTTTAATTTATCAATACCATGAATATGAAGAATTAAAAGAGAGTGGTCTGAGTACATACGTGGGATATTAGTGATGGTGGCTTCGGGGAACTTTAAATGCCATTCACTATTAGCGACAGCATGATCCAGGCTCTCATTGGTGTTAGCAAACCCCTGTCTTCCGTTATCCCATGTGAGTCTTGGTCCTCTGCTACCCAGGTCCATGAGATCATATTTGTTGAGATTATCATTGAACAATTGACTTCTCGGAGAATCAGTAAAAGGAGTGAAGCTCTGTCTTTCGGACGGGCCAGCATAGTCATTGAAATCCCCCACTACAACCCAAGGCACGGAGTAGGAGTCAACAAAGTCCGAGAGGTTTTCCCAAAGATCCGCTCTAGTTGCTTGATGTGGATTTCCGTAGACTACAGAGAAGAACCAATTATCGAAATTGTTCTTATTTACTTCCACTTGTACCACCTGATTGTGAGTGTGAATGGGAAAAACGGAGATCTCTTGTGGGTTCCAAAGAACCCAAATACCCCCTGAACGGCCAATAGGGTCAACAATGCTGGATTCAAATAATCCTAAGTTTTCAAAGAAGTTTGCCATGCTCTTGAATTCAACCTTCGTTTCCATCAGGGCAACAATGGAAGGCTTGAATTCCAGCAAAAGTTGCTGGAAATTATTTTTGAAATTTCTATTTCCAGCGCCCCTTACATTCCACACCAACGCAGTCATCGAGTTAGTATGGGAGATGTCTTCTTCAACGAAGGGAAGTTTACCTTTCAACAAATTCTTTGCCTTTTCCATCTCGAGACATGGATGTGTTATTGCAGACATCCTTATTTCTAGTGGGGCTTCTACTGCTGTCCACTTTTCTGGTGTTAGGATCATGATGAACTTCGCGATTAAAGTCGCTATTTCTGTGTAGAGAATCATCTCGTCCTTGCTCTGTCCTTTCTCCTTCATTCCCAAAAAAATGAGCTTTCTTATTTCGACTTGCTTCCTTTATTGAAGTGGGCTTAATATGGGGGTCAGGGGGCTTGTTAATGTTGGACAGGAAGAGATTTGAAGAGCTGGGTTCAAGATTTTCAAAAGACTTAGGGTTGAGATTGGGGGTTACAGGGGAAGTCGACAAAGGAGTTTGCGGCATGTCTAACATATCTGAATGTAAACTATCTTTAGGGTTACCTTTATTAGTTCTGACGGTCGGATTAGAGCAGTTGTCAAGTTTTGAGAAGGAGATGGGTCCAGAGGTGTGGACAAAATAGGGGCTCGACTATTAGTCGGTTGTTCTGTTTGGTTTCGGTTAGTGGTGGTTTTGGTCTGGGGGTTTGTTTTGGATTGTGGTCCATAAATGGTTTGGGCTATGGAGGAGCTTAGGTCAATAAGGTCTTGGTTGAGGGGTTCCGAATTCAAGGCCTCAAATCTGTATTGGGTTTTCTTGTGCCCCTGGTTTGGGCTTTCACTTGTCCTCTTCTGAACCATCTGGTTATTTTCCATATGTCTTCTTTGGACATTTTGTCCAGTTCTTTACGTTTTTCTCTTCACCAGCATCCAAGCCCCATAATTGGGCTTATGTAACCGTTGGCCTTCTCTAGTATCTTTCTCTTCTGAGTAGCAAGCATTGAAGCTGTTACCGTTTGAGTTTTGCAGGTGGCCGTTGGCTGTTGTCAGGTGCACAGTTTCTTTTTGGTAATTGTGCTCTAGAGCAGGTTTTTTCGGCCGGTATGTGCATGTTTCTTTCCGATGACCTACACGGCCACATTCGAAGCAAATTTTTCAGTAGGAATTCATATTCCACCTTGTAAATTTTTCCCGCAAGTAAATAGGCAAGAATAGTCTAAAGAGCCTTTAAACATTCTTTTCTATTTTTGTCATCGTCAACACCACCACTAGGCACCACTTGCCAGCGCCAACGCCACTGCCGACCATGCACCACCACCAGCATCTCTGGTCTCCACCCGCAAAACCTATTACCATGCCATAGCCTCACCCACCACGACAGCCTACCACTAGTCGCCCCACCCTCCATGTAGTTACCACGACAGCCTGCCACTAGTCGCCCCACCCTCCATGTAGTTACCACGACCTTGCGACATACCACCCGTCGGATCTAACTAATAGCTAGCGGGATTCAAGGACAATAGGGGAGGCAGCATATTTTGACAGCTCCCATTGCTTTGCGACGTGATGATGATGAAGACTAAGGTAGAAAAAGGGAAAAAAAAAAGTTTTAGAGTTACAATCAGGATTGTAGAGTTAAAGCTAAACATCTTTGCCTATAAGGAGTTAGTATATTTGTTGCTCTTCATTTGGAAAAAAAGGGGGCATGTTGTTATTTCATAAACAACTTCTTTATGAGTATGGACCAAAACAACGTGTTAAGACCCTTCATCCTTTTAATATATATATATATATATATATATATATATATATATATATATATATATATATATATATATATATATATAGGTTGTGGGTAGTGGTAATATTGGCAGGAATATATATATATATATATATATATATATATATATATATATATATATATAGGGGACCGATCCACACCCACCGGTGGAGAAATAACAAATTTCTCCACCGAACCGCTGGTCTTACCAGCGGTTGGCCACGTGGGACAAAAAGGCGAAAAAGGTGTACGGTCACTGCATTAATGGCAAAAAAGGCACGAGAAATGGCACGAGAAATGGTGAGAAAATGGCGAGAGAGAGAAAAAGGACACCAACCGCATGCACAACCAGCGGTTGGCATTAATATGCCTGCCACGTGCCGTCCCCCACCCCTGCCACGTGGCCCAACCCCATGGCCCCTGCCACGTGGCGTCCCCCTCCCCCTGCCACGTGGCCCACCAGCATGGCCAACCGGCGGTATTAGCGATGGCCCTGCCACGTGGCATCCCCTCCCCCTGCCACGTGGCAGAGGGAGGGCACCAACCGCGGGTGGTACCAGCGGTTGGGCCACGTGGCAGGGGGAAGGGACGCCACGTGGCAGGGGCGGGGACCAACCGCTGGTACCACCAGCGGTTGGTCCCCGCCCCTGCCACGTGGCGTCCCCTCCCCCTGCCACGTGGCCCAACCGCTGGTACCACCCGCGGTTGGTGCCCTCCCTCTGCCACGTGGCAGGGGGAGGGGATGCCACGTGGCCCAACCGCCGGTACCACCCGCGGTTGGTCCCTCCCTCTGCCACGTGGCGTCCCCTCCCCCTGCCACGTGGCCCAACCGCTCCTACGACCCGCGGTTGGTCCCCTCCCTCTGCCACGTGGCGTCCCCTCCCCTCATCCGCAGGGCCCAACCGCTCCTACAACCCGCGGTTGGTCCCTGCCCCCCTCCCCTGCCACGTGGCGCCCCCCCCCCCCCCGCGTGATGCCCCACCTGGTGTCCTTCCCCACGATGCCACGTGTCGTCCTTCCCTCCCCCGTGATGCCCCAACGTGGTGTCCTTCTGCCGAATTTTTTTTTTGCAGCAGCCTTTGACCGCATAAACACCCACCCTTCCTCACTTTTTTCTGTCTTTTTTCTTCTCTCTTCCTCGCTTCTCTCTTTATAATCCCCTCCCCCGAACCCTTCTTCTGCACTCTGTCATCTTTTACCAACTTCCTTCGTACTTCATATCTCACCTACATAATCTCCACAACAATACAAATCAAAAAATTTTACGCTAGAAGATCGTGGATAACCGCTAGAAGATCGGTAGTTTTTTCTTTAAATACATCAAGTCACAACAAGTAAGTATTTTGAATTTCCTTATAATTCAATGTTAGGTTTATACAAATCAGCGTATTACATTTATAGATTCCAAAACAGAGATTTTTTAGGGTGCCAAATATAGACAGTTTTTCACGAATTTATAAAAAATAGCTAGAGCTAGATTTTGCCAAAATACAAAAAAGAGACCCTAGTTATTCTTAAAGGATCTGTCTCAGGTAAAAATTTCAGATTTTTCCAAAGACTGGAAAGGGGTTAACTGATACGGGGAACCTTGTAACTCTGCAGTGTATTTTAAAATATCAAGCTAGCGCGATTTCGCGCGAAACTTTTATGAGAATCCTAGGATGTTGGGAAGTTCCATTCCCCAGGAATTCGGGCCATTCCGAAGCCGTTACCTATTTTTTTGGCCGAACGGCCCTTTAAGCGCTTGATCCGGACACCGGTTCGCGATTTTTGGGCGAAACCTCCGTAAAATACTTTTTATGTCAAGAATGAATTCAGGAAGCCTCAAGTAGCATTTCGAAGCACTTTTGATATTTTTTTATGCCAGGGGCATTTCGGTAATTCGCCGCCCCGAGAGGGGTATTTCGGTAATTTTACAGTGCTAAGTTTTTTGACGGACTTTTTAGTCCAGAAATATAATTACAAAACCTGAAATGTTGTTTTGAAGCTGACGTGGCGCGCGTAGGGGTGTTTTGGTAATTTTCCCGCGCCAAGGGGTGTTTTGGTAATTTTCCCGTGCCAAGTTTTTCAAACGACTTTTTAGTCCAGAAATGTAAGTAAACCACCTGAAATGTTGTTTTGAAGCTGGTTCGGGGGCGTTGGGGTGATAGTGAACGCTCAGGGGCATTTCGGTAATTTGCCGATGTTCGGGGGCTATTTTGCTAGGAAGGATCCAGCTTAAAATTCATACCTTAAAATAACTTTTAGTTCAGGAAAGGGTGTGAGACACCCGAAAACTTATTTTGTTCCAGATGTTCTGAACCTTGTGACGCACCGGCGATGACTGCCAGGGGATATTTTGCATAAGTAGCGGGTGTTTTGGTAACTTGCCCCCTTTAAAATTTTTCCTGATATATTTGGTATATAATTGACGTAATACATTTAAAAACTTGACTTTAAAGCGGTTTTGAGGTGTTGGAGGTGTAGGGGCCATCGGGCTATATATTGCTATATAACCACGTTGGCGCTAAATTCAGTGGGAACTAGCGTAATTAAGCGTTCGGAGTGGTGGGAATTGAGGATTTGTTTTAATACATTGAAATAATGACTATTGCTAATGTGTTGGTAAGCTAGGTTAAAGATCCAGTTATAGTTTTGGAATGTAAATATTATGGATATTATGGACGCTAAGTTGGTTTATAATTATATTTTGTTCTTAAAGGTATGAATTTCAGCTCTGGACCTCATGATACATCAATCCTATACGATGACGATGACCACGTCGCGAGGCACGTATTTGACGGTGTCGATAGGGGTGTTTTGGAAACAATTCAAAGCACAAGGCACCTTGAAGAGTGGGTACTAAACGAGGAACAAATACAGCTATTACACCGTCAAAATTTAACCCTGTTCACCGATCCCGGGAAATGGTCTCGACACGACGATTGCCTTATATCCGCTCTAGTTGAACGATGGAGGAGCGAGACGAACTCATTTCACTTCCGGTTTGGTGAAATGACTGTTACGTTAGAGGACGTCGGATTTATACTTGGAATCCCATGTCACGGCAGACCCGTTACTTTGAACGTGCCGTCTGCATCCATAGCGAATATGGCTATGCAGTATTTTCCGGGAATTCCAAGGGCAGCGCTTACAACAAACGGCGTCAAGCTTAAATGGCTGAGAGAGCAGTACGGCGTGCTACCGGATGAATACACTCCTCAAGATTTCGTGACGTATACGAAGGCATTCCTTCTGTATATTATTGGAGCTATATTACTTCCGACGCATTCGAAAAACACGGTGCATCCGAAGTATATGGTGTTCTTGGAGGATCTTGAGGAGGTATACTCCTATTCGTGGGGTTCAGCTGTCCTTGCGCACCTATATCGAGCACTGCATAAGGCTACGAGAAACGGTGCCAAGTCCATTGCCGCCTGCCTGACTCTATTACAGGTATGAGCATTTATTTTCTTGGTAGGATCCTTAGTCAATATATTCGGGATTAATTACTAATTCCATATAATGTTTGCATTCACAGGTTTGGTCTTACGAGAGGCTACCCATGGGTCGTCCACAACCGTTGGTAGATTCCGATGAGACGTGGCCTAGGGTGTGGGCCTGGGGGCCTACGACCAACCGGAGGTGGAGACGGGTAGACCCTCACCACCATCTAAAGTTCTATCGGGGGGAACTAGAGATACTAGATGCATCCCAGGTGACGTGGCAGCCATATGGCAAGGTGATGCATCTGTTGGATGAGTGGTGTTGGCAACTTCCGGTGTCGTACGTGCTGGCAGGTTTGGTTCGGGTGCCGCTCATTCACTTCGAAGAATGTGAGTTTCAGATGCCCGATCGAGCTATGAAGCAAGCTGGCTGTCCACAAGGGATACCAAAACCCGCTGTAGACATGCGGCCATACAGGGGTGGTCGAGGGCCGAACTTCGAGGTGGCTGATGCCTTGATTTTGTTGGGTGACGAGGTGCACCAGTGGAATACCTGGCAGGAAACGTATGATAGCCTTGTATCGCTGAAGCACGACGGCATTAGTACTGAGGAATACTTACAGTGGTTTCTCAGGGTGACGCGCACGAGGGTGAATCGCCCTTCCCAGGTGAAGAAGACATCGTACGCGCCACGTGAGGTCTATGACCAGTTCTGGGCATTGGCCATTGTAAGTCATGCTAGTGTTGTTTGATAATTTATTTGCGCACCTTATCGACCATTTGTCAAATATGATTAGCCATATTTTCTATGCATGTTTTTTAGGTTGACCAGGGCATTGAGGTGTTCAAGCAGCTGGAGTCGTTTGACTGGTTTGTCGCGCAGGCTCCTGACAATCTCAAGAGGTCCATTGAGAAGTACAAGACTGAAGTTCAAAACTTTAGTCTTGCGTACCGGGGTTACGAAGGGGAGCCGTCTAGTCGCCCTCGTCCTGAAGCGTACGACTATCAGCCCCAGAGTCAGGTGTGGGAGTCGTCTGGTCGCCCTCTTCCTGACGCGTACAACTATCAGCCCCAGAGTCAGGTGTGGGAGCCGTCTGGTCGCCCTCCTCCTGACGCGTACGACTATCAGCCCCAGAGTCAGGTGTGGGAGCCGTATAGTCGCTTGCCTCCTGACGCATACGACTCTCAGTGCCAGAGTCAGGTTCCCCAAGTAGGAATCCAGGCCTCGCGCCCAAGCTTTCGGTCGGACAAAGGACAAGCGACGAAGCCATTGAGGTCGGACAAGATGGCTTGGATCGACCGGCACTACTTTGGGCATGAGCCTGTCAATTCAGCAGACTTTCCCCTTGCGACATTCCTAGGTCATGAGGATATCAGAACGTTGGCGCCGGAGACAGATCTTTCAAATTTTGTCATGAACGCTTACATAGAACTGCTCCGGATTAGAGAGCAACGTTTTAACCGTTCTGAATATTTGAAGCTTAACATGTATCCCACTCATTTTGTGGAATTAACGGTGAGAGAATTCACAGAATGGAGGCGAGGGGGCGGCAGGAGTAAGTGGAAACCAGGTCGAAACGTGTTAGGCATGATGAACGCAGACTATCAATGTCCCGCTGCTGATGCGAACCTTATCATGATACCCTGTCATCATGCAAACCACTGGTTCCTATTAGTTCTCCATCCAGCGTTCAGAACGGTTCACATATACGATAGCCTAAGGGAGGACGAGCCTGGACAGCTGCTGGCACAGATGTACAACGAGTACATCACTTTAGTGGTTAGTATTTATTTTTTGACCTTGGCCCATAGTATATTGTTCTTGTCTCATAGGCTTGATTCTCGTTTTTATTGTTGGATGCAGACTACTGTCCTCTCGCTAGCATGCGGACGGCCACAGGGTGACCCTTGGACGGTCGTGATGATAAAGGACCGACCAAAGCAATATAACGGTCACGATTGCGGGATTTACGTCCTCAAGTACATGGACTACGTTGCTCGCTCGGAAGTGCTCAAACACTCCTCGTGGACTAGGAAGGATGCCTTGACGTTTAGGTATAGGATAGCCTGGGAGCTGAAAAAGAATGAAGCTAGACGCATTCATTACCATTATCCTGACGTGCGTGGCTAGCTGCTGTGATGTTACAAAAAATTGTACCAAAAAGAAATGTACATAATTTTTCGCATGCTATGAATTTGGCGCTAAAATGTGCGCGAATATACCTTTCATATGACGGCATTCGAAAAAATTACGCGTCTCGCTTTTCGCCGAAATTCATAGAAATGGGCTAACTAGCGTGCATGAGGTGCAATGAGCGAAAAAAAAAGTGACAAAAAAAATTTCAACTTTTTTCGGAAGCTATCAAATGCGGCCTATAGTGTGCCCGAATAGGCCCTTCCTAGGAAAACTCAAAAATTAATGTGTCTCGTTTTTCGCCGAAAGTCTTACAAATGGGCTAACTAGCGTGCCTGAAGTGCAATGAGCGGAAAAAAAGTGACAAAAAAAATTACAACTTTTTCGGAAGCTATCAAATGGGGCCTAAAGTGTGCCCGAATAGGCCCTTCCTAGGAAAACTCAAAAATTAATGTGTCTCGTTTTTCGCCGAAAGTCTTACAAATGGGCTAACTAGCGTGCCTGAAGTGCAATGAGCGGAAAAAAGTGACAAAAAAATTACAACTTTTTTCGGAAGCTATCAAATGGGGCCTAAAGTGTGCCCGAATAGGCCCTTCTTAGGAAAACTCAAAAATTAATGTGTCTCGTTTTTCGCCGAAAGTCTTACAAATGGGCTAACTAGCGTGCCTGAAGTGCAATGAGCGGAAAAAAAGTGACAAAAAAAATTACAACTTTTTTCGGAAGCTATCAAATGGGGCCTAAAGTGTGCCCGAATAGGCCCTTCCTAGGAAAACTCAAAAATTAATGTGTCTCGTTTTTCGTCGAAAGTCTTACAAATGGGCTAACTAGCGTGCCTGAAGTGCAATGAGCGGAAAAAAAGTGACAAAAAAAATTATAACTTTTTTCGGAAGCTATCAATTGGGGCCTAAAGTGTGCCCGAATAGGCCCTTCCTAGGAAAACTCAAAAATTAATGTGTCTCGTTTTTCGCCGAAAGTCTTACAAATGGGCTAACTAGCGTGCCTGAAGTGCAATGAGCGGAAAAAAAGTGACAAAAAAAATTACAACTTTTTTCGGAAGCTATCAATTGGGGCCTAAAGTGTGCCCGAAAACGGAGTTACCAAAAATATCAATAATCCACAAATCAAATCACAAATTAAAGATTGCACAAACCAAATCACAAATTTAAACATTATAAAAGTTCAATTTATACAACTGAAACATTAACCCTAACACTCTTCCTCATCATCGTCCTCCTCGACCATACTGCCAGGTTCGATACCTAACACTTTATAATGGTTTCTCTTGTCATGATCAGTCATCTTATTACACAACGCACACTTTCGTAATTTTTTTTGACCCGTTGCTTCTTCAATCGGATTCTTCATGCGTATTGCTCGTTTTCGCCCTTTTGTTTGAGAAATAATTGGATCAAAAATGTCGTCCTCCTCACGTTGTAGGTCAGTGCCGTCAATGACTGGCTGTTTGGCTCGATTGAATCTACCGCCTGGAGTTGGTCGAGTAGTCGGAGTGTCCACAGTTTCTGGTAATGCCATCCTAAACTGTGCATGCATAGCCTTATCCCGTGCGGCTGCTTCAACTTGATACCTGTACCCATCAAATGTCGACGCTGCATCCATTGATAAACCGTGCATGATGTTACAAAGGTGATTATATCGCAGCGACTCAGATTGCTCGAAATCAACTGAAACATTGGGCACGTAAGGAATGTGACCGTGGACTCTGTTGGCTTCCTTCGTCCACCGTTCCAAGATATACGGTGGAGGGATTTCACTAGCATTCTTGGCGCTCAAAACCCTCAACGCGTGTCGACAAAGTATACCTTTATGCTCAAACAGTTGACAGTTGCAATTAACCAACCCAGTGTCCTTACAAATTGCTACGGTAAAATGTCGTCTGGTCCTCGGAGCCGACGAAGAGCACGGATTGGCGAAGTTCGTCACATTTGTCAAAGCATAAACCTTGATGTCTCTGGTGGAATACTCGTGCAACTTTGTCATGCCATATTGATTCGACTTTAGTAGTTCCTCTTGAAACTGTCGAAACATTTCCTTGGTATAGACTTGAGCCGCATGAGCCTCTAAAGGTGAATAAAGTAGTATAGCTCTTTCTTTGCAAACTGTAGCCGCGTCGGCTTCTCTCTCACGGTACAATTGCCTGTCAACGGCTTTCTGCATCTCTAGTACGAACTCCGCTATACTTGAAGACTGGCCTACGTACCCATCAAAGAATGAATTCATAGCTTCGCTTCTCGAGGTCGTAGTCATTCCGGCTGCAAAAAAATTCTTGGTGTAGGCACCGACCCACTGTGTCTTGATCTCATACAACGATTGTAACCATTCGTGATTGTGCAAATAGTAAGTATCCATTAACGTGGCCCACCTCTCCTCGAACACGTCTACCGTCAACGATTTCTTCACACATGTATTAAAGTCAGTCTTGAATGACGGATGGTTTGCATATACATGGTGAAGCCGTTCGGGATATTTGTTGCTTATGTGCCATGTGCACAGGCCATGGTGAGTATCTGGAAGGACCTTAGCGATTGCATTTTTCATTGCCAGATCTTGGTCGGTGATGATGGTCTTTGGAGGAATATGATACATTGCTTGAAGCCACGTTTCAAATAACCACGTAAATGACTCCTCCGTCTCATCCCTAAGCAGGGCAAAGCCAAACGAGATTGACTGATAGTGGTGGTTCACCCCGGTGAACGGAGCAAAAGGCATAGAGTACTTATTGGTGCGGTATGTGGTGTCAAACGTCACAACATCCCCAAAATTTTGGTAAGCAGCTCTAGAACGGGGGTCCGCCCAAAATATAGTACTAATGCGGTTCTCATCATCCAGTTGGAGACTGTAAAAAAATCCAGAATTCTCACTCTGAAGGGACCTGAAGAGATCAAGTGTAGTTTGAGAATCACTCTTACCGAAAGACTCTCTCCTCTGAGCACGAAGTTCATTTCGAAGGTCTACTTCGTTGAAACTCAACTTGTCAATCCCCCCAGCCTGGCTTGAGAAAACCCCCATCATCTTAGAAGGTGGAATTTTAGCCTCGGCCATTGTAAAAATTAGTTGTCTGTGTGCCGCGCTTATTTCTCGGTGTTGATGAATTTGACCAATCTTACTGGGGGTCATCAACTGATGATTATGGCTCAACTCCACTCCTGTGACAACCCAATGGTTTTCATTTTTTCGGTGTACTGCATACACATGGGCCTTGCAGCCGGTACCCGGAAATGTGTCCCGTTTTCTTTGTCTTGTTGTCCCTTCGTCACTGATCCGAACGACCGGAGTTACATGCGGTGCTCCTCTATGACACTCAAATAGTCTTGCACAAATTTGATCTGTATTCGCCCGTTTTCTAGTCGTCTTAGTTCTAATACCGAAACCTATCGTTTTCGAATATGCTCTATAGTATGCTTCAACTTCGTCCAGTGCTTGAAAAACTTGACCAACGTAAGGTGGATCAGAACCTTCACAAAAATTATTTCCTCCAGTTGCATCCATATTTATACTGGAATCTAAAAAATAAAAATTATATCATTCTCAACAAGTCATAGATTTAAATAAAAGAAGAATAAAATTTATTTAAACCACCGTCTTTCGAGAAATTTGGTATAATGTAAAATTAGCAAAATAGCCCCCGATGAGCGACAAATTACCGAAATGCCTCCGGGGGTTCATTATCACCCTAACGCCCCAAATCAGCTTCAAAACAACCTTTCAGGTGCTTTGCTTACATTTCTGGACTAAGAAATCCTTTGAAAAACTTAACGCTGCAAATTTACGAAAATACCCCTATCGGGGATGCGAATTACCAAAATGCCCCCTGACAACAAGCTTCCTGAATTCACTCTTTAAAATAACTTTTCAGGTGTCTCACACCCTTTCCTGAACTAAAAGTTATTTTAAGCACAGATTTGTGTAACGTAAAATTAGCAAAATAGCCCCCGGGGGTTCATTGTCACCCTAACGCCCATCAAACCAGCTTCAAAACAACCTTTCAGGTGTTTTACTTACATTTCTGGACTGAAAAACTTTTTTTCGGGAAAATTACAAAAACACCCCTCGCGGGGGGGCAAATTACCAAAATGCCCCCTGGCTTCAGAAAATATCAAAATTGCTTTAAAACGCTATTTTAAGCTTCCTGAGTTCATTCTTGATTTAAAAAGTATTTTACGGATTTTTCGCCTAAAAATCCCGAACCGGTGTCCGGATCGAGCGCTTAAAAGCCCGTTCGGCCAAAAAATTAGCTAACGACTTCGGAATGGTCCGAATTCCTGGGGAATGGAACTTCCCAACACCCTAGGGTTCTCATAAAAGTTTCGCACGAAATTGTGCTGTCTTGATATTTTAAATTACACTGTAAAGTTACAAGGTTGCGCGTATCAGTTAACCCCTTTCTAGTCTTTGAAAAACTCTGAAATTTTAACCTGATACAGATCTTTTGAAAATAACTAGGGTCTCTGTTTTGTATTTTGGCAAAATCTAGCTCTAGCTATTTTTTATAAATTCGTAAAAAAACTGTCTAATTAAGTTTTCACCTTTAGCGACAATTACGCCCCGCAATCAGCTGCAAAACAACATTTCAGGCGTTTTACTTACATTTCTGGACTTAAAAGTCCGTTGGAAAATTTTTTCGGGAAAATTACCAAAATACCCCTCTCGGGGTGGCAAATTACCAAAATACCCCCTGGCTTCAGAAAATATCAAAAGTGCTTTAAAATGCTATTTTAAGCTTCCTGAGTTCATTCTTGATCTAAAAAGTATTTTACGGATTTTTCGCCTAAAAATCCCGAACCGGTGTCCGGATCGAGCGCTTAAAAGCCCGTTCGGCCAAAAAATTAGCTAACGGCTTCGGAATGGCCCGAATTCCTGGGGAATGGAACTTCCCAACACCCTAGGGTTCTCATAAAAGTTTTGCGCGAAATCGCGCTGGCTTGATATTTTAAATTACACTGCAAAGTTACAAGGTTGCGTGTATCAGTTAACCCCTTTCCGGTCTTTGGAAAAATCTGAAATTTTTACCTGATATAGATCTTTTGAAAATAACTAGGGTCTCTGTTTCGTACTTTGGCAAAATCTAGCTCTAGCTATTTTTTATAAATTCGTGAAAAATTCTATTTCTGACGCCCTAAAAAATCGCTATTTTGGAATTTTTCGAATGTAATACCCCGATTTGTCAAAACGTAATTTTGACGCCCTTTGACGCCCTAAACACGAATTTTAGACTATTGTAAGAACAACTTAAGCGTAACACAATTTAAACAATCAATTGGTAAGAACAAATTGAAAAATACTTACTTGTTTTAACTTGATATATTTCAAGAAAAATCCACCGGTCTTCTAGCGGTTATCCACCGATCTTCTAGCGTAAATTTTTTTTGTTTGTATGTAGGTGAGATAGGGAGAATGAGGAGGGTGGAAGAAATGATTCGGGGAGGAGGGATTTTATAGAGAGAAAAGTGAGAGAGGAAGAGAAGAACCGTGAGTGAACAGCAGGGAGGGGGAGGGGGGAATGACACGTGGGGGTGGGGGGGTAGGGTGGTAATGACACGTGGGGGAAGAGGGGGTTCACGGGTGGGGGAAGGGGGTTCACGGGTGGGGGAAAAGGACATAGGGTGGGGGCCACGGGGTGGGGGGCAAGGGGGTGACGGGTGGGGGGTGGGGTCACGGAAGGCAATAATGCCAACCGCATGTAGGAGTTGCGGTTGGGCATTATTGCCACCATTTTCTCACGAGTTTTTCATTTTCTCGTGATATTTTCATGAATTTATCATAGTATTTTCGTCCTTTTTTGTCCCTTTTCGTCCTTTTTTGGCCCACGTGGCCAACCGCTGGTAAGACCAGCGGTTCGGTGGAGAAATTTGTTATTTCTCCACCGGTGGGTGTGGATCGGCCCCCATATATATATATATATATATATATATATATATATATATATATATATATATATATATATATATATATATATATATATATATATATATATATATATATATATATATATATATTCCTGCCAATATTACCACTACCCACAACCTCAAACCACCAGTCAGCAACACTGCTAACCATGCACCACCACCGCCATGACAGCCCCCCAGTCACCCCATCAACCATTGGAAGCCTAATCACTGGAGCAACAAACCAACTGCTGGTGATATTCAAAACAACATGGGATAGGGGAAGAGGGCAACTCTCCTTCCTTTGCCGATATGATGGTAGTGACGGCCGGGAGAAAAAGAAAAAATAATTAGAGTTACCTTTTTTATAACTCGCTTATTTAAGATATGCGTTATATTTTATGAACTTTTCATTCTACTCCAAGAGAGAGAGAAAGAGAGGGAGGAATGAAAGAAATAAAACGAGAGAAAAAATTAATTAGTGGAGGATTAAATGTAGAGAGCTATATATAATAAAAATATATATATAATAAGGATAAACATTAAAAAGTACCTATACAATTTTTTTTAATTTAAAAAATGGTCAATTTTGCAAAAACACTATATGATCAATCTTTTTGAGCCAGCCCAAAAGAATATATAAATCATCCAAGCACGGGTATAAAATGCTAGAAAAATGCATACAAAGTCAGAAAACTAATAGGACTGAATATACTGCTAATAAAAAGATCTGTCTGTTTAAAAAAATGTCCCTAAGGTGAAAAAACACGTGGGCAGCAGAAAAATTAAGGCAACATGACTAATCAAATATTCAAATATATTGTAATAAAGTACTAATCACCATTTATTTTCATCGTCTAAGGCCAAAGAGCTCTTTGTTACACAAAACATTCACCGTCAAAGACACAACACACAACGTAAAGACACAGTTGCATCATTGAACTTGTACCTCCTTGACATCTCTCTCCTGCTTCTCAGTCCTGGGTATGGTGATAAGCAGCACACCATCCTTCATCTCTGCCTTGATTTCATCAGCTTTCGCGTCCGGGGGCAGCACCACGCTCGTGTTGTAGGCACCATAGTAGTAAAGCTCCTCATCAGACCCTTCTTCATCTTCTTCCTTGATCTCCCCTTTTACAGTCAAGACCCCATCTTCAACTCTGATCTTCACATCCTCCTTGCCAAGCCCCGGCATATGATATCTGAGTTTGTAGCACTCATCCTTCTCTTTGAGTCTTCCCATCAGCCTTGATGGCCCAAAGTGCTTGAACAGCTTGTTGACGTTCTCCGTTGCTTGCATCAGTGCATTCCCAAGCCCCGAAGGGAAGAATTCTACAGAAAAACAAAAAAGTTACAGAATTTCCGGGAGCAAAGTTGGTAAAACAGAGCAAACAGTACCCCAGAGAGCAGGAGCGGGCTCACGGTTATTGAGCCTCCATAGGCCTCCCTTTCGTTGTTTCTTTGGGAAAAGCTTGGATATCTTGCCACCCTGATCCTCATCAGAGGCAGCAACCTGTTTGCCATCTGATGCCTCACCAGCAGCAGCAGAAGTGGAGAGCCATCTCACCTTCTGAACATCTTTACCGACCAGACTTCTACTGGTAGAAGAGGAGGGAAGGGCAGCCCTCTGTCCGAGATTTTGCATTACCAAACGAGCTAAAGCCATTGTCACCAGGTTAAGAGGAGATTGATCCAAGGATGATCAGGGAAACTTAAAGACATAATAAAGAGGAAACAGATTGCTATTAGCATAACATGATGGTGTAGTAGATATCTCTAAGGGCTTCTAGGAGGAGGGAGACAAGTCATAAAAGGTGTCTCATGAAAAGGGATTGAGAAGCTTCTTGCTTCTTCCTTCTCAAACATGGAGAGTGTTCCAGAGGGTAATGCATCTGATGCCACGTTCCTTTTCCTTTTCCTTTTCGCGTCCACTTTCTCCATTTTGTTGCCGTAAATCTAAAATGTTGATGCTTAAGTGTCACTAGACATACTAAAAGTAAGTTAATTCAAAATTAGAGTGCAAACATCGTGTCACCATTTTAATAACCATAAGAAGCTTGGTGTTGGAATCACAAAATAAAAAACAGATATATTTATACTATTTTTACAATTTAAGTTAAGTTATCAGCGCGATTTAACCTTTAATGCTGTCGAAATTGGCTGTCCGTTCTATTGTTTTTTTAGGTTAAGTGGTCATCCGTTCACATTATGTAGTGAAAGTCCATTACATAATGGAACGGGCGGTGACTTTTCGTCTACGCAAACTTCCACTGAATTATGTATCGGACGATGCAAAAACTTGAAAAGAAAAAATAAAATAATCTGAACCATCCACCACGACATCATGAACAGTCAAACCGCGCTGAGTTGTCATCTATGGCAAAGGGATCAACTCCAATTTTTTGTTGGGTTCTACGGGAAGTGGAGTTTATAGCCTCTCACCTTATGATTATCAAACGCAACGCAACACAACACGAGAGAGATTCATTACTGACAACAGCAGTGACATCAAGATTTATAAATGGTATCCGTTTAAGATGTTGAAATAAAGTACAAATCAGCATTGCGTGGAACTGATGACACATTAGATTCACAGTGCACCCTTCGGCTTGGAGCAATTTTGATCATACAATAGCCAACATAGGATTTAATGTCCGACTGGCATCGAGCATCTCCCAGCCTCTCGAGTCTCAATCATACATCCTTTCCTGCTCCCAGATGTCTACAAGAAAATCCACCATTTCCTGATAGTTGACAGATTGAGGGTAGTAAGGTGAAGCATCTAAATGAAAAAGACCGAGCAGACCCACATTCTTGACAGTGAAGAGACTTACAGAGAGAGGGATAGACTTGGGGAATGGCTTGTTGCTCCCAAGCAAACTATCATAGGTTGCATTCCAACTGCAAGGCCAAAACTTTTTAGCGATGCAGATACAGTAAGTGCTGAAATAATACAAGCGAGATTCATGACTACTCAGAACCCAAGTTAACTAATAAAGTACCAAATGTAGGGAACCCCTGAATTTCTTTACAAAAAATGCAGGCTAATCTAGGCACAAGTGATTCAAGACATGCAAATAATGGTAGATGTTTCACAGCTCATGTCATATAAAGAGCAATCCCAACCTTACAGACAACGTAATAATTATGCAGACATCCGATCAAGTGCTTGAGATTTGGTCAAATTGCCTACTATAGTCCCAGTCGTACTCTTTCACATACTCTACAATACGAATGATTGATAAAAAATATGATGTCAGCTGGAGAAACATAAGCCAGCCTAGACTAACATGTAGAAGGCTCCCCGCCAATGCCGAATCTGAAAAAACAAGAACAATAGTGAAATCCCCAAAGCTCACCCCCAAATTTTGGAATCTGTGCACAACATACATGGATGTGTCTACGTTTTAGTTTTAACAAGTAAATCCATGCCAGGAGTCCCCACTTTCATCTCTATTAGTCTTGGAGGGTTACTTCTGCCAATGTAATGTATGTTCCCCACTAAGAGATGAAAATTTTTTCGATACAAAAGATTGAATAGAAGAATCGGGCATCCAACTTCCTTTCCTTCGAAGAGGGGAATGCCTTGACTTGCCAGCTTTCAAGATTGTAGATGATGAGTGATATAGGAGAGTAAAATCATGACATACCCAATTCCTATAACTAGATTGGAACAGAACTGCAACCACGTCTTCCTTTTTTCCTTTTTTTTTTCTTTATTTAATTTGATATAGGAAATTACTAAGAATTAAATCTCCCAAGCTTCGTGCCGACCTCATGGCAGGATAATCACACAATACACAATGCATCTACTGCCCTCCAGAACTTACGGGGGTCAAACAGTATCATGCAACAATGAGGGGTTATACCCAAGTCATTCGACTACACTAGTTTGCGACGGGTTAACTTACGTAATACAGGTAGATTTCTTTTGCTAGCGCATGTCCTTATCCGGGGTTCACTTGACCCCATCAAAGTACAGGCAACTCACCTCAATTTTGGTTCACGAAGCTGCTGTGCCCGGTTCTCAGACCTTTTATTTCCTATCCAATGCTGCCTACTTTGGTTCCAGAGAAGAAGACCTGCAGCCATGTCATTTCCGAATAACGTAACTTGATCTAAAGATACAAACAGAAAGAGATAGTAACCGGAATAATAATTGTGAGAAAACTAGGTAAAACATCAAGTTAAAATAGATGAGGACTAAATGTGCCCCGTAGAAACAGTCATCTAATAAATTAAACAAGAGGAGTATAAAAGAACAACAACCAGTTATCTCCGAATTTACAAGTCCCATAAACTTCCCCACCCTCACCAAAACCCCCTCAACCAGACAGAAAAGGGAAACTTATGAACATAGTGAGAACACGTTGATCATTTATAAAAGTCTCGAAGAGATCTTAAGTGAGTCTCCATTCAGAATTAACTAAGAATGAAAGTATATAGATAGCTATGTGACCACGTGAACCAGTATATTAATCCATGTATGATCAGCAGCTTCTAAGGAGTTATAACAACTTGCCATGATTTACAAATTCAGAAGGGATGTTCCCACTGCCAGTGCCATGAGCATCAAGGGCTTGATTAGATGTGCTGATTGATGAGATGCTTCCACGCGACTGGGCCGCGCTGTTGTCCATGTCACATGTGCTGGTAGTCCAAAAATCCTCCGATATGCTAGGCTTTGACATTGTCCGAGTTTGAAGTTTCTGTCCTTTCAGCGGCTCGTTAACTGACGTAATCAGTTTGGGCTTAGTATCACATCCAAGACAGCCACTGCTCTGTTACAAATGAATTAGTTCTGTAAGAAATCACATTCAACCGCATAAAATAACCAATCACCATATTCTGCAAGCATCCGTCTCAGTCTGAGACAGAGTAGGGTGATAACAAAGGTGGAATATAGTTGATGAAAAATACACTGCCAACAATCAAATTCAAACAAGTTAATAACTGTAAAAGGCAGAATCAATACCAGTAGTCAGATCAACTGCAGCAATACATGGCATCATTGGCATGTCTCAAGCCAATAACTGATTTTTTCTTTTTCCTTTTCTTCGAGGGAGTGGAGGGGGTGTCTATACATTAAGGAAACTTTATTGGACTTGAGTCAGAACAAGATGTTGGAAAGGAAAGATCGTATTTGTATGCTGAGGAATTGTTAGAAGACCATTAGACATGCTGGAAAAATGGGCACGTGTAAACTTATTGATAACTGAAAAGAGGACCAACTTTTATTAGTTGAATAGGACAGCCAAGCTAATTAGCAAGCAGAATTTTAGACAGAATAGCAACATTAGTCCAAGTAACCAAAAAACCATTTCGATTAGTAAAGCCGAGCTTCATCTATTCAACCTCGGCAGACTCATTAAATGAGGCAACAGTTGCACCTTAGAAAATTCTTCTTGGAACTTGGCTCAGCTGCAGCTCGCCAACTTTGCGAGCTGATTGCCTTTATAAAGACAGGTTCAGCAGAAAAATTGCATCACTGAAACCATATCATACGATATTTCAAGCAGTAAATGCATCTCGTAAAATATATCATACAGAATTTCAAACACATAAACATTAAAAGCATTTAGAAAAATTACATCACTGAAACTATATCATACGAAATTTCAAACAGTAAACGCATCTTGTAAACTTAAGAATCCCAAAAAAATGAAAGTCAGCTTGACGGCCATGTAATAGACAGCCTCGATAATCCATAGATTATTCTGCCCTATTCATAGCCACTGGGCAATGCAAAAGAACTATGACCTATCCTTGACACCCCCTTGCTTATAATAGGATGAGCTTAAAATTTTCCTCCTAAAAGTGACCCGTTTAAGATCGTTGCACTGGCCTCTTCCCCGAGAAAATCACAACCTTTCAAAATTGCCTTTTCATGGAAATCAACAACCTCAGTCAAGCAAGACAAACACTCACTATTAAGATCAAGTTCACCTTCCTCCCCTCGTTTGGTATCTCCGCTACGTAATCGGGAATTATTTTTGTCCATTCCTATCAGATTTTTGAGAGTAAGATCACTCAAGCCTAACCAGGGAAAAGAACAAAAAATGGGATGCATTTTCTGATTATAACACGATAAGAAAATGGTAAAACAATGCAACGACTAGCAATTTATCCGTAACAATGCAAAAATTTTAAGCGACACTTTCTTTTTGGTCATATATCTGTTGCCATGGATGCAAAAGAAGCATAGTTCCACTTCTTTGCTTAAAATCATCATAAATTCCTTCTTACAATATTTCCGCACAAGGATATAGCAAATTGATTTCACCCTCAGCTAAATTCACAACATATGAAGACGAACAGCCTAAATGCATATGTCAAAATTTAAAGCTAACCCCAAAACAAAATGTGATGATGGAATCGATGGTAATTACCCCATGCGTGCGACGATATGAAGAATGCAAGCGGTAACAGATCCAAAAAGTAGCAGTGTTGCCACCGGTAACATCGATTTTGCAGGAAGGAAAGATTCAAGAATCCCTGCAGAATTCAAAGAATCAAATATATGCTACACACCTACATACATACTCAAATATTGATGTGGATATATGCCAAAGAGATATATACCTCGAGAGAGCGAGTCTTTGCCTTCAACTCTCTCTCTCTCTCTCTCTCTCTCTCTCTCGCCTTCCTGTAATCGACGATCGGCTTATGAAACCCTAATTTAACTGAATTTGGATTCTGATTGAGGTTTCTGATATTCGTCTTCTCTCGGAATTATTGGAGTAAGAGAAAGACGCTGCAAATTTGTCAAAAATAGTTTATCCTTTTGGAAAGTCGTTTGCCACTGAATGGCTAGCGACACTCTTTGCATACAGTAAAAATTATTTCTTGTGTCCTAACCCTATCAGTTAATGCCTGCTCTTTATCTCGCGTCAATGAACGAGTAATTAATTCTAGTTTTGTCGCTCTCTATGCCGTTCAAGTCTCGTTTAAAAGTATTTTTTTCTTTTAATTGACACTCTAAGCTTATATTTTTATCTAATTTGTGAATATTTTTGAAAAGAATGAATCACGAGTTTGGTAGCTTTATGTAGCACAATATTTAAAATGTAGGGTCATTTGTGACGGAATAATCTAGTGCTTAGGTTTTTTGTTTCCCAAATCTCGTCTGTGTAGGTTTTTTGGGTTAATTGTTTTTGATAGTACTCAAGTTTGTACTTATTATATTCTGCTATTTATGGTATCAAAAATTACAATCTACATCATGAAGTTTGTGTTAGTCTCACATTCCGCCAGTCCATTAGATTATCATCCAAAAATTTAACCGAAAAGTGATTATGTCATATCATATAACTTGACAGTAACTTGCTTAAAAAGCCCTTACAAAAGAAAGAACACAATTGAAAATTATTGCAAAGTAAAAGGAGCCGCGAGAATGATTGCTCCATTTCTAAGTTATTATCCCGCTACACTAGGAAGCTCCAGGGCAACAGCTTCTTATTGACGAACAAGACAACTAGTACTGCACAATATGGACTTGGCTGTCTTGAAATTTTCTATTCAGTCAATATGAAATAACCTCTAATGCAAAAGGGCACTTATAATCTTTTTACAGTTGTTTGTGCGTTGACAAATTTTGACAAGCGATATTTTATAATTTTTAATATGACATATAATCGAGTATAAAAATAAAATAAAAAAAAACCCTTTAAGTGATACTCAATTATTCAAGTGAAGTCTAAGTACGATCACGCAAGCTCCCCAAACAAGGCTTAGGAAAAATTATCAAAATACCTTCCATTGGGCGGCAATTTTATCAAAATGTCCCTAAGGGTTCACTACCTCCCTAACACCTAGAGATGTCAAAAGGGCCTAGCGGCCCGCGAGCTGGTCGGCCTGTTTTTGGCCCGGTCTGGCCCGACTCATTTTTGTGCCCGGACTGGCCCTAACTCTTAGGGCTTGGGCCAGGGTCAGGCCGAATTATTTGAGAAACAGGCCCGGTCTTAAAATGGCCCGTTTTTGCCCGAGTTTGGCCCCGCCCTCTTTTGGCCCGAAAACTGGCCCCCTTTGGCCCTAAGGTTGGCCTCTTCTTTTGGCTCTACACAAGGCCCTCTTTTGGCCCTAAGGTTGACCCTATTTCTGACCTTTTTTTAACCCTAGACACAGGTTATCTTTTGGTCCAATATTATTGTATACACACATTATTATATATAAGTGTGCGTGTCCAACGATGATCGAATGAGTAATGAATCTGAACATGAATTATGATGATCGTTCTTCCTTGGTGCAATAATCAAAGATATGTTTGACGTAAAACAAGAATTAGATTACAATCAAACCATGAGAAATCATGAGCCTCCTTAAAGAGGCCTTGGCAGTCTTAGATGGGCCGAACTTATTTGTCAATAAATATCAAACCGACTAATTCCACCATCTTACATATAAATTAGTATTGGCACCGTGCGTAAGAAAATAACTGTTAAAATATATATAAAAGTTAGTATTTATATTATTAAATAATAATAACAAAATAGATAGTAAAATAATAATATCATTTTCACCTTTTTATGAGTTTTCAATGACTTTAAAAAATAATTGTTATTCTTTCAGCAATGAAAGAATAAGTAAAATATCAAATAGTAGAAATAGTCTCTTTCCAATAGTTTCTAAGGCAATTTAGCGTTGCTAACACTTGCTTGGATACACATAAGGTAAAAAGTTTGTGCATATGACTTCAACAGATGTTTATTGAAAAAAAAGAAAAGAGAGAAGAAGATGTTACTATATTAGAAAGGGAAAGAAAAGCCAAATACCTTGCAAAAATTTAAAGAGCTACTGTATTAAGCAATTTGATAGATGTAATTGTCATTTTCTATTTACCAAACTTCCGAAAAATACTACTTATAAATTATAATGTTAGTAAGCCAAAAAAGGCTTGTCAATATTACACCAAATTAATATGTATCAATCTCAACCAATTAATTTGATATATTCTTGTTACCCATCGACGCAAATAAATAACAAGAAGTTGGGAACAAAAAAAATTTGGGCCCGATTTTACTTGGAGCTCCCTATAAAGAAGCAGATTTAATACACACCACAAAAACTTTTGAATATGCGACCTAAGACCAAATATCCAAGCAGGCTAAATTTTGAAGATTCACATTTCATTCTATCTCAGCAATGCCATAAAGTTGCTTCATGATGATATAATGTCATGATGTTGCAAGCAAAGATCATGTTCTGTTAGATCGTACAAGCGCACAGCAGAAGTCAAACTCAATTCAGACAAAGTATTAGGCACATTTATTTAGCACTTTGCTTGAACCAACTCAAATACTTTCAGTCAAATGCTGCCCCATGTATTCCATGCCATGTGTTTTATCACAACAAATTTACAACAAACAAAGCCCTAAAAAAGAGGACTAGTAATCACTTATACAAGCAAGGTATAGTAAAACAAAACAAATGAGTTACGAAAAGCGGCCCTCCTTCCACTACAACTCTTCACAAATGCCTAATTATATGAAACTCTAGTAGTAATCTTCAACCCCCTACTAAGGTGTAATCGCAGCACCCACCTGCACCCCCCCCCCCCCCGAAACCCCAAAAAAAAAGCCAATAAAGATGGCAGAGAAGCCCTCCAAGTAACCATAATCTGCTGACTGCCTCCATTACAAATCAAAAGAAGAAAAAGAGGTCTCCGATTCTATTTCCTATCGAGAAAGAAACCCCCTAGTGTGCAAGGATTGCAGAAACTAGACATACCATTTTTCAAGAAATAAATGTTATACTTTTAAATGCACATGCAACCAACAATTTTCTCATTACTAAGCAGCAAGATCTCACCTCCTGCAGTTCAAAATTTTAGGTTGTGTTCATGCTTTTTAGTATGTTTTATGTATTATCGAAAAGTGCACTTTATTTTTGTGTGCTATTTTACTTATAAAAGTATTTATCTCCTTCGATATATTTTTAACCCTAAATCCTGATTCCGTCACTGATCTAACGAGTGGTAATATTTCAATATTTCATTATCTTTCATCGGTTACACCACATCGTTTCCTAACCTTTACTTTGACAAAAAAAAAAATCATATTTACAATTGATGAAAATCAAGATTTCCATCTATTCCCCTCTCGTTTTGTTCGAGTCATGCATATATAATTACCAAACCAAATTAGACTATTGCATAGGAGTTACATCGATCAATAGGAGCATTCCACCCTATGGACACGATCCCTGACAATCCCTTCGTACAAAGCCAGCCCATTCTCCGGCAAAGCTTCAATGCCGCAAGAGGCACCCCTTCTCGGCGACCTCCGTCGTTGATATTTCCTAAACTCCTCGCCGTTCCCACTCGGATCCTTCACGCTATCAGCGAACCGAACACTCTTCTTCACTCTCCTCCCTCTCTTGCCACCTATAGACGTCAAAGCAGCAAAGAAAACCACATCACCCGTTTGTATTCCCTCAAGAAAGAAACGAAGGCAAAAACAAAACTTACCCACGTACCTGAAGACAAGCAAGATCGCAAAATTGGCTCTTTAGGGTGGAAATCATGACTCCCGGAGAGTTGGGCGAGGGTGAAATTCTTGTCCCGCAGAACTGAAATGAAAAACACGGCGCCCGACACCGCCAAGGCGGTGGCTATAACCACCCCTTCAGACCTCATGATGGATATAGAAGACATGTTTGATTCAGTTCAGAACAAAGTCAGGGACCGGTATGCACGTATATATTCGAGAAAATTTTGCGGGTGGGATTGGTATCGTAGCAGTTCAAGTTCAAGAGGGACTGTATAAAGAACAGGCGTGAGAATCTTGAGTTGCCCTTTGGCTTTTTCGAAGGGAAGATGAGGACAGAACAAAGTGTTTGAGATTGGATTTTGCTGGAAAGTGCAGGAACGGAGACAGAGGAGTGCAGAAGCGCTTGTGCCTCGTGGTGATACTTTGAGTACAGTTGGTACCGCCCCAAGTTGGCGTTGGATTTGGGGCCAACAAAAGCAGCAACCAGCCTGTATACAAACGGGAATTGAATGAGCACCGCAGTGACCATGACCTGAAAGGTTCACTCAGATGTGGACTCCGTGCGCGATTATTGGAAGCGGCACAATCGACTCTTATCATAAATAAAGCCAAAGGGCAACTTTGGCTGCTATCCACAAATTAAGAATCATTCTTCAATCTCATATATTCAATCTCATATATAGTGATAATTTATAGTTACTAAATATTTTTAATAATTTTTTTACTAACACTTTAACGATAGTTCTTAACTGTATTTTTTAACGTCACTAAATAAAATCTACTAAAAATATATAGCGACCATTAATTATTATTATACGAGGAGTAGGAGGAAGATTTCTTCAACCCCACTAGCAGTCAAATTTTTTTTCATAAAGAAATAACAGTGAGGCCGTTGGAAACTTTGATTGTGTGGGAAAAGAGTAAAAGAGTCAATAATCTTCTTCATATGTCTATCATGCGTATGACAATTAAAGAAGATATTCATACCAAAAGGATTGGAATACTGGAAGTGGGTCAATAGAGTCTAAAATGAATTTGAAGGAATTTGAAGGAATTGGACCGGAGTTAGAGATTTCAGTTCTGAATGGAGCGTCTAAACAACATAATTAATTATACAATTCTAATTTTGAACTCAATTCTGTCATCTGATGTACTCTGAAAACGAAAAAATCCATGAACTGAACACAAGGAAACTCGCCCCATAAATTCAAATTTGCAGCGATTTAACATTAAGGTCAAAGCTTGATATATATATCCTCTCCTTTTTTTTCCCCCTTTTTTTCTTGTTTTTTGAACTAAAGCACATGACATGAAATAGAATCGCACACTATACTACACCCACAAGGCATATGATTTGTACTTAATGGGGTCAAAGACACATTTTGCACGCAGCATATATCTTGCTTAAGGACATATACCAAAATTTTAAATGCAACGATATTCCAAATGATATGTTATTTTGTCTGCACTTTTCTCTTAATCTTGAGCAGTAATATTTTGGTCTTTTTTCTAATAGAACCCATCAAAACGTGAATGCTTCTTCTCTTTGAACTTTTCTCTCCCTAAACGCTAAATGTCAGTGTCCTAAAAAACAGACATTTTTGTAATAGTTGTTGTAAGTCTTATCGGGAACGTCTAGAGTGGGTATCAGTGTCATGAAGTCTTTTGGTATACGATTGGAATCCTTTGTAACACAAGCTACCGCTATCTTGAAAGCACCTACTTGGGCAAAATCTCATACTTTCAACATATAAGTAGTTTATGTCAACTCCCACGTTCAATGAACCAGATGACACATCAGGAGGAAATTAGTGTTACAGCTAGACCCATTTTGTATGGTATATGCAATATCAATAATGCTTTTTACATTTGTAAATTAGTAATTGAAAAGTTGAGATTACTGACTAAAACAGACCCATTTTGTATGGTATATGCAGTATCTGTAATGCTTTTCACATTTGTAAATTAGTAATTAAAAGCTTGAGATTACCTACTCAAGCAATCTCCGTAGCCATTACTGCGTGCAAAGCAAGGTTGATAGTATCCATGAATTGGAGATACCAAACTTTAGATAGAGGATAATCTTGTTCTCTAATATTGTTAGCTAAGCTCTGACATGTACATTTAAACTCATTGACTATTAGATTGTAATTAGTCAGATGAGTTTGTTAATCATATTTTCATGCAATGTTTCTATTATCCATCAACAATGCTAAATGTGTCAATAATGATGTCAAAACAATCCTCAGCAACAATTCCGAGTTACCTAAATCGAAAGGTTTCTTCAGTGATGGCAATCACTACCCAAACCCGTTTATCCACCCAATTCAGCCCACTTAAAAGTCACTCAAAACCACTCATTTATATATTTGCATTATGTGAAAAATTTTACAACCCACCAACCCATTGGATTAAATGGGTGCTCATTACCTATCAAAACTTTTTTTGACAGATTAACTTTACACAAAGCTCACTTTTAATAACGGGTTAACTCTAATTTCCCGTCCATTTCTTCTCTTTCTTTATTTTTCTTTTAAATCACCAAGCCTAGGACTGCTCACTGTCACTCCTTCACCCACCGCCGTCATCATCTCCACCCATTACTGACGGACAAACCACCCGTCATCATTGCCGCCAGTTCTCACCACCCTCATCATTGCTGCTTCGTCACCACCCTCGTCGTTTTCGCTACTACGGCTTTGTCTGCCTTGCTACCATTTCAATGACTCTCTCATTAACGATTGCATCTAAAAAAATTAGATCTATTATCGTGTGAGTTAAACCTCAAACTTATTAAATATTGTTTGCGTGGCGGTGGGATGGGACGCTGAGTGGCGGTAGGGCGGTGGCATTTTGAGTGGTGGGGTGGATGGTGTGACTGGTCAGTGGTTATGATGAATGGTGGAGATTGTTGTGCATGTGATGGAGTTGACTAAATGGCTAGCGATGGTGGTGGATGTGGATATGGTGGCGATTAACTCCTGCTCGTTGTGTTGCATTATGGTGGCAGCGGCGTTTGTCGCCAATGTGGTGATAGTGTCGATGACGGTTGATGAAAGATGTAAGAAGAGAAGAGAGGCAAAACAATTGAGTGGGTCATTAATGGGTAATGGGAGCAACTTTATAAGATACATGTCACTTAGTAGCTGATCTACACTACTGTAGTATTGACAGGACCTCAGACTTGCAAATTACAGAAACCAGATCCCTAACAGCTTTTGCGTGTCATGTCCGAATTGATGTATATCAGGCTAGGTTAATGGGACTTTGCTGCAACGAGAGCTCTCTCTCTCTCTCTCGCTTGCTTTTGTTATTAAATAGTGCAAGAACTGTTTATTATTTGATGCACCTACTTATTTGTAATCTTGTATGACTATCTTGTAAAGCCGCAAAGGCCGTCACCGGTAAACTCTTTTCATATCAATGCACCTTCTCATGATTATCGACACAAAAATGCCCAAGCTAACCCACGACTAAATGGATTGCAATGGGTTAGCCACCGATTTATATCAACCCGTTTAACCCACACCAAACCCAATTTACTCACCCATTTCGCCACCCCTGGTTCTATTTGATACTTATAGCTTAGCATAGGTTTTGTTCAATACATTGGGAAGATCTGCCATCTTTGCAAAGTGTGCAGGCCGAATAACCTTTTTCAAAGCTAAACTTAGGCATGACAAAATGGGTGGGTGGATTGGATTTGGGTTTGGGTCAAATGGATAAATTAGACCCATTTATTTCTGAGTTGATTGTGTCAATATTTAAATGGGCTGGTTTCACCCATTTACTAAACAGTAACCCATTAAGGTTTTTTTTACAAGACCCAATACAATTTTTCAATACATCTTCTTCATCTCATCTTCATCCACGGATTCTGCTCCTCAGCCAGCGCCCACCATTCCAATCTGCCGCAACACCTACAACCACTTGTATTATGCATCTCCAACCTTGGCATCCGCCATGCAAAACTCAGTTCCTGCAATCACTGGTGCGCACGGGTGTATATGATCAATCATCTCTCTCTCTCCTCTCTCTCTCAGACGAGCAAGTTCAGATCACAAGAAGAGATGGGTTGGCAAAAGTTCTGGGGACAATTGCAAGTGTAGGGGGTGCCACTATTATGACAACATATAAAGACCCTCCTCTTGTACACCCAGATCAGCAATCGATTGGAAGTAGTAAAATGAATGATGACATGCTTAAGATGCAGAATTGGACATTGGGGTGTATATATCTACTTGGGCACTGCTTATCATGGGCTGGTTGGATGGTCTTTCAGGTAAACAAAGGATCACACACTAACAAAATGAAATTATTCATTCATCCATTCCAAAATTCGAGTGTCTTTTACCTTTTGGACGTGAAGTTAAGATCCGAGTTCAAGTATGCAACTTACTACATGCATCACATACGAGCAACTGAAAAACATCTGAATTTTGCATGCAAAGTTATAAGAAGCAAAAGATTAAGGCTATGGATGAATTACAAGGCTACGTTAATTGGAGTTGGATCTACCACTCTTTGGGCACGAGTGAAGAATCTAGAACAAGTATATTGGATGAGCTTATCTGTCCAAGGAAAACTAATGAATGATTCAGACTGAATTGGAGCTTGGGAACCTGCTCGACGCCTGCTTCTCTTCTTCTCCGTCTAGTTTTCCTGATCACGAGTCTACTCATGGTTTAACAAATTGCATTGGTGCTCTTTTGGTGGCTTTGACGTTGACAAAATAGAGTGTGTGTGTGTGTGAGAGAGAGAGAGAGAGAGAGAGAGAGAGAGAGAAACCTTTCTGCATTTAGCTTTCAAGTATGTGTTTGTGTGTGTGCGGAAATTTAAGATAAATGTTGAATGACGCGCGCGTGAGAGAGAGATTTTAAAGTGCCATATTTAAGATAAATGTTGAATGACTCAATTGTATATGGTTAAATGGGTATTGATTTATAACCCACTTAAATGAGCAAATTTGGAGGGTAAATAGATTTGGGTTTTAATTGCCACCCATAGCTAAACCCATAGAACGAGGCTAGCAAAGGGCTGATTGTTCCTTAAGCTGCAGGTGCAACCTGGGTATTTACGACGGCTACCAACGAGAAGCCGGGCAAACAGGACCAAGGAGATAGGATGGCAAGCTGGCCGATTAAGCAACAATCCTTGACCTGCATGATCAATTTAGGGTAGCGGGCAATGGCTAGTGACTAGTGAGGCGAGGATATATGGTGAGTGTGTTGTTGAATGTTGTGAAAGCATCCGGTTCAAGATCAATTGACTATGAGAAGAAAGGCCTTTTTTTTATAATAAGAAAGTGAAAACTTTTTTATATCTCAGTCTTTAGTGTATTATCTTTGTATAAACTTATGATATAAGCACTTTATTGTTTGTAAGGTTCCATATTGTAATGTAAATTTGTAGTCATGGAAAGAGGCTTCTATATTGAAGTATAGTACATTATTTACCCCACACGGGATTTATATATCTCAACAAATGTTTATTGAAAAAGAGAGAAGAAAATTTTACAATTAAGGACATGCATATGATGTATTCAAGCGGGGCGGTACAGTTCGGGTAAAAAAGTACTAATTTAAGATTGGGCTCTATTTGGTGACAAAATTAAAACCAGGATTTAAGTGGAATGTGTGGACAAGCACCAGTTTAAATGGTAATTATTTCACCAACAGACGTTATTAAGAGCTCCGATTAGATTTCTATTAAAAGAAGAACAATAAAATTTAGCAAAAGCCGTAGAAAGTAGGAAAAGAATCCTGTCATCGGAACAAACACAATTTTTATGCAGTAGTGTTCGTATAAAGTAAGCATCTTTCACGACTAACATCAGCCATAAGATTAGCATAAATACCAGTACATTGACCATGTAACACACTAACGTGATTGACAGGTACCCGCATCTAATCAAACAAAAAGTACTGAAAATCGCTCCTAAAACCTTAGATGCACACTCCTGCAGAAAGTCACTGTAATAGTAATTTATTACTCTACTGAAAACACTAGCAGTATTCAAGGGAAAAGTTACTAGCATTACTTTGATAACAGGCCAAGTAAAGGATCCATTAGGTGGTCAGGATGGGAGGAAGGTAGTCAGACTTCGCACCAAGAACCCGCGCTTTGGTGTCAGGGAAAAACTCGGTACCTGGCAGCTCTGTGACAGTCCCCTCGCTTGCAACTCCAATAGGATAGCGGAGCAAGTGACCGGGAAGGTCATGTTCAAGACTCTCACTTGAATAGAGATCCCAATACTTGTCCGCAACCTGATTCACCTTCTGGACACACTCCACGCTATCGGGCTTCAGGAAAGTGTCATCGAGCATGCCAAGGTGTTCATACCATAATGCCATTCGGAATCCATGAACCTGACCCCTTGCTGGCTGCCTGGTTGACAGATGATATGGTTGATATGCTCCCATAGCTATCTCAGAATCTCTGGCACCATCCATCGACCTTTGGTTGATGTTGGCAGACCCTATTATTATGTACTCATCGTCAACTGCAAAGGACAAGGTAGCTTGATTAGCAGTTTGGACGCATGTATGTGCATGCCGGCATCCCCTTGTGGTGGTGCTGCCCACCTTAACCATGTGGAAATGCTTGGCCAGAATAAAAAGGCACAAGTTTACAACTAAGGTTACTCTGTTAAAGAACATAGTATTGAAAAAACTTGAAAGCCTTATTTGGGATTTCGAAGTCTAATGCAGTATCAGAACTTTTTTTATGAGTTCAAGCATCGATATCAGATTTTGTAATTAGAATCATCTCCCATAAAGCAAAATCAGAAGTAAGAAAATTTTACATGAATCTTGTCAGACCAGAGATTGTATCGTAGATATTAGTAGGCTTCCACTTACCTATCATCATCTTGGCATGAACATAGATCATGAAGCGACGTGCCTCCTGGGCTTTCAGATAATCTGAATCTGCCTCCGGATTTTCTGAAGGTTCATATTCTCCACTCCTCTTCACCTCCCGATTACCAAGGCAGAAAAAAGTCAAATAATCCCTTGGGTCCTCCACAATACCTTTAGATTCGAGAGCCTGAACAATATCTTTATACATCATCTCCATCGTTCTTCTCTGCCAGTCTAATATTGCCTGTACTGATGCACTCTCGGGGATACCTTCGGGCCACATTGGAACAACAACATAGACAGTGAACCTTTCCCCAGCCTCAATCTTACTTACGATCTTTAGTGAAAGCTCCTTCGGAATAAGATGCAACGCACCGATGTCCTCCACCTTAATATCATCTGCCTGCCAGCCAAAGGAGCTCCCAAGAAAATATTGATTTTCAATATAAATGAAATGCTTTGCCCGTCGAATAGCATGAATATAAGCATCCTGAATGCTTCTGTCAATTATATTGTCTTTCCCACTGACAAGACCTGCTTTGGCCGCATCTTCGGGTGTATCCGGGAAGCCAAAAGCAGCCCCGCCATCAATAGATCTGAACAACTGAACATTCCACGTCTCATGGTCATCTGGGTACATCACGGGAGATGGGGAGATGATAATATCATCAAGCTCTCTGAAGTTAACAAGTATATCCTTTCCACCTTGCTTTCTCCATCTTTGCTCAAAATTAAACAGAACATCCCAAGCGATCGGTCCTTCAAGGCGGGAGTGAATATCATGCCAAGGCTCCCTAGGTCCACCTTTAGTGATTGCAGCCCCAGTGAAATTTGGCTGGTGGAAATCATCATGATGTGCAGTGTCCAATGTCCTAAAAATTGAATGGAAGGGGGAATCATACCTTCCATCACAAAGATCAATACCTCCAACAAAACTCACAATCCTTCTCCTCTGCGATCCTTCACTAGGCATTTCACTGTCCACCACCACAATCTTCTGGTGATGAGTGAACATGGTAGATACTTGTAAATCCTGAATTATGCTTCCACCATCATCAGGATTGCGAGGGCATAACACACAATGAACATCAGTACCTTGAAAGAAATGTTCAGTTTCTTCGTCATGGGTGGCCATTAACCCATCCTTCTTCAGTAAACCCACAGAGGTTCTGTCATCCCAAACAAGCATAAGAACTTTAACACCTTCACTTGCCTTCTTCTTAAGGAGCTCACCAAGGGTGATGTCACCTCCAGGCTTTTGCCTCCTTGAGTCCCTTATTAAGGAGATTTCGGTATAAACAGACCAGCCGGTAATGTAAATAAGGTGTTTTGCATCAGTGATTGCATCAAAGACATTTTCCCAGCATCTGTGAGGGTCGTAGTACTTGCCACCAGAAAGTGGGATTTTGGGGATAAACTTGTCTGGCACATGAGCATCTTGGTACAAAGAAACCCGACATCCTTGTCGCTGCGAAAAAAAAGTGTATGGAACTCCAGGAAACTTTGCACTTTTAATTCCACGAGCCCAGTTACGATCCTGAGTAACATCAAAAAACTGTAGCTTCACATGGATCTTAGAACCTTCCGATATTGGATTTTTATCTCCATCCAAAATCTCAACCCACCTGTCCACTTCTTCCCCTTCTAATAATTCTTGAACAGGAACATAAGCTCTACCAATTAGAGTTGCACCAATTGGATTGTCATCCTTGACAGTAAATATGACGTCTGAAGCCATATGAGCACAGTAAATGTGAAATGACTCGTACCACCTAGGGTTGTTGGGCTCTTTTTCTATGATTCTGGTCCTCCCAACCCTAGCCTTTTCCAAATCAATGGTAGCATAAATTTTCGGAGTTCCTTTGCCAAAACCAACAGTCTCCTCTATGTTCTCCATCAGCTAAAAAGACAATTCATCAATGAAAAGCATGAACCAAGGAAGACCAAAACGAAATGAAGCCACTAAATAACAATGAATTGCAGCATGAAACACTTCATGAATTTAGGCAAAAGCAAGTGAAGCAAACAACTTAGTCAAAAAGGTCATAACATTTACAATCTATAACATTAGCATGAACCTGCAAACAAAACAATAGCTTCAATTCAGAAGTCAATTTCCAAAGCAAACGGGAAAGATGTTAATTTTTTGTACCACATACTTGATGATAAACACATATAGTACAACTTCGCAGAATGACAGGAGCTTTATAGACAATATTTTACATAATTCAATTATTAGATAATGATATTCACACGCCTGAGATCATTGCACCACCCAGTCCGAGACCGTGGGACTGCTAAAGCACATATGACACAGCTGCGCAAGGTATATAATTGAATAAACGATAGTCATGGACTTGGGGGTGCCATTGTCTGGACAATCTAATACCCTTTCACAAAACTATGGATAATTCTGGATATACGATACCAACAACAGAATCTCATTGCTTTTCAGAACCCAAAAAAGTGTATTAAAACAGAAAATGGAGGGGAAATGCACTTTCAGGAAAATCTCAATATGAATAACCTACCGGTTACCCACAGGTCCTAAAAACCCGTAGTTTATATTTTGAGATATCTTGGAAAAAAAGGATGCGATTGCCTGTAGAATGTCGTAAATTAGTACTAATGTCCTTTGGGTTACTCTCAATTGCCAAAAAGACTCAGATAGTGACAGGTCCCTTCCAAGCAAAGATCGCAAGGGAAAGTACTTCACCGGTCGCAGTTGCATTTTGCAAAGGCAACTGGATTTCTCATCTACATCCATCAATAATTACGAATAACTTAGGTAGCATTTACATGAAAACACCAAGTAGCAGAGTAACACAAAGCACCAAAGAACTATTAAACTGAGCACAACCTGTCACATTTCCTCTTATTTGATGAAGCTTTTTCCTTCCCTAATGGCATATAACACAAAATTACCACTAAATCCTAGAATTTCAAGGTATATCAATCTCCAACACTTGCATGTGTTTATGCTTTAGTAGACAGTCATGACAATCAAACTCATGATCACCTCTCTTGTATAGTTACTGGGGTCCATAGAAAACAGGACGATGTCTACAATGTGGGCAAAGAACAAAGATCAAATAGATAAATCGTGAACTATTTGCTACAAAAATTTATAAAGGAGTGAAAATAGCTGCTGTTCAAGGCAAAGGGGTAAGATCAACAAATTGGCTTCCTATGCAGATTACACATGCATGTTATGTTTTGAATGGCTAGAGAGACGGAAGGCCATACGACAGTTGGAGCAGACCACCCATGTTAGGATGCGTATCTATGACAAGCGAGAAACTATAAAGAAAGGAATACAACAACCAAAAGCTGTAACCCAAGATCCGATACTGCAAAATCTAATTAGCTATAGAGAGTGGTACGATTTGACAAAACAATACAGTCGTATTAAATGCCATCAATGCCTGTGGCACCGTAATCTGAACTTTCCAAGGCATGCACATATTGATTTAATGCCATCAATCATATAAATTGGGAAAGAAAAACAACCCCAGAACTGTACATCTCGTGGTATACAGCCGGTTAAGACATAAAAGTAAACTGTTATTCAAACTCGGAACACAATGAGCTTCAGAAAAAAGGAAGCACCATCTAGTAGGCACTAAATAATTACTGTTACAGACAAACAACATGAAACACTTTCCCCTTTCCTCACCAAAAGAAAAGTCAACTACAATGTAATTCGATACAATCCAGATCAACTTGTTTCATGTATATACCTTCTTGAAGATATGCGGCCCGCCGCGGCCTCCACCGTGCAGCCTATCCACCTCAAAGATCGTGACATGTAGAGTTCCATGAAGCAAAATCTGGGCCATCTTTCACCTACATGACAATCACACACAAACCAAAAAAACCATCATTACTCACTTCCTGCTAAAAATCATGTCAGCTTCATCATAATGAATCTAAACAGGCATAATCCCCCCACACACAGAGAGACTACGAACTATCACCAAATCCGAACTAAAAAGAAAAAAAAGGGTATCAACAAACACAAACAATAACAGATGAGATCAGTGCACGAAAAAACTAAAGCCAATTACGACGACCGATCAAGGTAATCCTAGTAGTTAAATGACTTGAACGTAGTAAATACGTGTGCATACACTGAAGTAGATCCAGATCGCAATTTAACAATGATGGTACGTAAACACACACTTAACTGTGAAATGAGAAATCCGATTCACCACGAGAATGACGATCGAAATCCGGTCAAGCCAGTCTGACAATCTCGATCCGATCTTTGGAGTGAGAAAGTGTGAGCACGGAATTATGGGAGAGAGAGAGGGGGAAGTACAGAGTGGATAGCGATCCGCGAAAGCTGGTCTTAAAGAAGGCCGTGACGAGGCATAAAGGGAATGGTTGAATTTGAGCTGGCCGACTTGTATTTTGCTGAAAAAGCGTCGCTGAATCATGTGAAATCGTGGCTGAAGAAAGTAAGAACATTCCTCAAGAGCAAAATACTGTATAAAATGATCAGATCTAATCTAACGCCACTAACATACATTTCCGGCATCCACGTCCATCCAGTGGGTTCATTAAATTATGAGAGACGGACTTTAATCTATCTTTTTGTCCGCAGAATGAAACATAAAATAATGGTCTTTTTGTGGATAAGGTCCAGCACACTGATTTACACAGTCCGTTCTCACATGACTCAAGACTTGTGTTTGGTTTGAGGTGAATTGGTTGAGACTGAAAAAATGGGTGACGAAGGGGAAGTGAGACAATACGGTACAACGACGACATTGGCCTAATTCATGGGGCAACAACATAAACAATTTTTTTGGTGGAGGTGGAGAGACTCTAGAAAGTGCCCGATTAATGTTTTGAAAGAGTGTCGGAAAGGTGTTCGAGAAAATGCCCAAGAGAGGTGCTCATATAGAACATTCGTCCACGTTTTAGTACAGTGAAGGAGAATAATGCTCCCAAGGCCAGATTGTGTTTCTGGTTACATCTTATGAGGGAGAACAATGCTCTCAAGGCCAGATTGCAAGCTCTTGACAAACTCTGAAGCATCTTGCAAAAAGGTTGGATAAAACGGAAGCTTTCTGAATAAGGTTGCTGACATTGGTTCTGTCAACCGCTTGTTTGGTTCAATCTCTCCCGGCCAGCATGTGAAATGAAGAAAGCCATCAATACCTAGCACAGTTCAGCACAAAATTGTAGGCAAGCAACAGTGATACGTATAAACAGCAAGTGGATTTATGTTCCTTTGTTATCCTGATAGAAGATGATTGAAGCAAAAAAAAATAGATGGATAAAAACCAGGCTAACGAAGTAGATGTCTGCTAGTGCATATCCTAATACCTTAAGGGTGCTCAGTTAATTAGGCAATGAGTTGCCAAAGAATGCCACTGTCCACTGCTCTGACGACAATAGTCGTTGCAAGTTTGTTCACCATGTCACTGCCGATATGCTCCTAGCCACCGCTGCCACACAAACCCTGTTACCACCTGGGCTGTTGTGACTAAAGAAAATTTACAGAACATCTTTTCTAGTTATTTATGGCTCGAGCTAGCATGTCCAATTGCTATTGCCAATTGAAAAGAAAACTGGTCCTTGTTGTCTCTCTCAATGTCAACAACGATAGAATGGAAAGAAGGACTTCGTCGGCCAGCTTTACTGTAGGATCATTTGCATTACTACCTTTTATAAGCTGAAACGAAATAGAACAGTGTCATGATTGGTCGTGCTAGTACAGGGGCTTTGTCATTTTGGATGTGGCTCTTGGTCATGTTTTGAGGAATTATGATACCAATTGAACACCTTTTTTTGCAAATTTTCTCGGATTGCACCTACTTACATTGCATACTTATATGACATTTTATTATGCAATAAAATGATCCACAGTTTACTACCTTAAATACTGATGGCTGGTAGACTACAGACCAAATAGGATAGAATTTCATTTGGTAAACCATGTGTGAAAATCTTTTGGGACTGTTAAGGAATGACGAAGGCACTGGGTATTTGATTTCATGGAAAGCTAGGTATAGTTATGAATTACTGAGATTGAATTGCAAGGCACGGAAAGGCATGTAAGTGTTGATGCTAAAATGAAAGCATGAAAAGGCATGTAAGGTATGCTAAAATGTAAGGCATGAAAGTGCTGAGGCTAAAACGAAACTGTCGATGCTGAAATGTAACACGTGGAAATGAAAGGGATATCGTCACAGGGATTCTAAATATCATCATGGAATGAGACTCAGAGGTAGCAATGAAGCTGTTGAATTCTTAAGGGAGTGACAGCCAGCCTTTGAAGGTCCTGTGTGAGTGCAAACTATGAAGATTAAGATTGTCGACACCTGAAGCAAGAAAATCAAATATAGATGGTCTAGCTACGATAGCAGTAGAAGGACATTTAGTTTTGACAAAGAGTAGATGTTTTCCTTTCCTTTTGTAAAAAAAGAAGCATGAAGTGATTCATATATTTTCTTAGCAATGTCATTCACTTTCGTAACGAATTTGTAAACTATTGAATTTAATGCATTTTATTCGTTCGCTACCAAGAATGTATTTGTATTTGATAATTTGTTCCTCATTCTAGGCAGAAGTATTTCATGATTCATTTGACCTTGCTAGGCCTAGGCAGAATGCATCACCATTATTGTGCCTGTACTAAGTTCGATTTAGTTGTTAATGCATTTCAAGAGAAAAAAGGGTGAAATTGACTCCCAAGAACTTAAATGTTACAACAATCTGGAAGTTCATGTCTATTGGCAACATCAAACAACATTCTTTAACAAACACCAATTGCAAAACATATCAATCTTTCATGTGAAAGTTTTACAAAGTCAACTGGAAATGCAAACTAATGGTAGTTCTCCTTCAGAAAGACAATGGAAGTCAATATATTTTTGGAAAATCAGCAACACATCCATCCATTCTAGTTCCAATGACTCGGCATCAATCATCCAATTACCTGAACGAAAGTCATAGGTGTGAGTATTTCATCCACTTCTACAAGAAAACAACACATACACACTCGTGCATTAAAACATTTTGAGAAGAGAAAGTGGCTGCATTGAAACATTAAAAGCACTTGTCCATAAAAATTAGGTTGAGTATTGATACAGTGCTGTACATTTCATCCAATTTATAAAAACTAGTCTATGCATCTTCATCTTCTTTGGATTGAAGGGAGCTGCTATAACTCGAAAATCTTTCTGCGAGTAATAAAACAAGGACACAAGTTAATCTGGTTGATAAAAATGAGATAAAACAAAAAAATATATAATAAACAACAAAGTGTTATTTAGTTTGTTTGCATAACTTTCTTTGGGAACATCCAGTAATATTATGACCTCTTACATGACAATAAGAACAAGTTCTTTGTCTTTTGGCTTCATTAGCCAACTCCATACTAAATTTGAACCTAATAGCAACCTTTGGACGTCCTTTTGTCTTAACCGAAGCAGCTGGGTCTCTGATAATGATTTGATGCATAGCTCCCACTTGCACTGCACTTTCACTTGAACTAACTTGAGTTAATGTTTCACCGTTACTAATTTGTTTTTCCATTTCTTTCCTACCTTGATCCTCCAAAATATTATCAAGAAACGCGTCAAGGTTTTCTACATCGGATGAGAATTTGTCGGCATTTTCTATCACTTTGTTAAATTTTGCTCGAAGTGACCACAAAGTTAAAGGGCTAAGCCCTTTTTCATTTTGACCTTTACTAGTTTTTCTAAACTCATAACCAATATTTCCTACCTTATACCTGACATTTATAGTCCATCTGGGTAGAACGTAATGCTCTACTGGGACCATTACTTTCTTTTTTCTCATTATATAAAGAATGTGCTTGCATAATATACCTTCAGTCTCAAACTTAGCGCGTGAACAAGTAGCCCTTACACCTTCACGGTTGTCATAGTTAACTATTCTCCATCTTCTTTTATCATCATCTATGAAGCCCACGGTATATTTAATCAACTCGGCCTCCTTAGTCAATGTTTCATGAGCACAATTCAAGCTAGACTTCCACTCTTTTTTGAAGATCTCAAATAAGTACGCGTGTAGCACTCTCCGGCTCTTTTTTTGATTGGGTGACCAGAATAGAACACTGCCTTTGAATTCCTAGTCACAAAGTCCTCATCTTCTTCTGCACGTCTTCGAGAAGTTACCGCCTTATCATATTGTTTAACAATTTCATTTAACGTTGTGTTAGAATTTACATACCCATAAAAAAAATGCATGTATGCTCTCACTTCGTCCACTTGTCATCATTCCAGCAAAGAAAATGTCCACCTTTGCCCAATGCTGGCGCTTGCTATACATGTTTGCTAACCAACTCTTTTCATTGATTTCATATTTCTGACATAAAGTTTTCCATCCATTTTCAAATTCTTCTATCGTTCGGCTTTTGACCCAGTTAGTGTGTGCCTCATGAAAGTCACTGTAGCAAGCTCGATATGGCTGAAGATGCTCCCTGACATGCTTCTTAATGTGCCATGCACAATAACGATGTCGAGTCTCGGGGAAAACTTTACAAAATGCATTACCCATAACCCCATCTTGATCTGTAATGATTGCAGCTGGCAGTATATTGAACATACACTTTAGAAAATGTTCAAATAACCATACAAACATTGCCTCCGTTTCATCGTCTAACAATGCAGCACCAAATAATATGGACTGTCGATGGTGGTTCACTCCTACAAAAGGAGCGAATGGCATCCTGAATTTTTTTGTCTTGTAGGTCACATCAAATACAACTACATCCCGAAATTGTGTGTATGCCGATCTTGATGCTCCGTCTTCACTCTCTGACAGACCAAGCAATGAGAGACAAATTCTGCTATATCCGACTTCATGCCGCTCCACCAAAAATGCTCCTGAAGGTCATGATACATCTTTGTTCCTCCTGGGTGGATAGAGAAACCAGAGTTATGAGCCTCTGACAATAATTCATTCCTCAAGACATATCTGCTGGTACACAAAGTCTCTAATGGAACCAAACTACACAGTGCTCATCAACTCTGAACTCAGACTATATTCCATTATTAATGTTCTCGATAATGCGAACTATACCAGAATCTCTATCTTGAGCTTCCTTAATCTTGCTAATCAAGGTAGGTTGTACCTGCAATGCAGCCAAGTACTCTCCACCATCTTGCCATCTGATATCCAAATCTAGGTTCTTCATGTCTTCTAATAGTTGAGGTTGACAGGTGATAAGTGCTGCTATGTTTCCTCTGCTCTTCATGCTGAGTGCGTAGGCCACAACATTCGCCTTACCTGGGTGATAGTGAATCGTGCAGTCATAGTCTTTCAAAAGCTCCAACCAACGCCTCTGTCTCATGTTCAGCTCCTTCTGGGTGAAAATATACTTAAGACTTTTATGGTTGGTATATATCTCAGAGCTACTTTGATTATTTTTTTTAGAAATTATAATAAGGGGGGTGAGCCAAATGCCCAGTAAGGTCGCTCAACGGATCAAATCAAAATGGGATACAAAGATATCTGAGAAAACAAGATCGGACGTATAGAATTTTAACAGAACGTATACGAACCAGAATTGTCAAAATACAAAATATGTTTCGCAGAAAGACAAAATTTTAAAATGTATTCTTATACAGAAACTGACACTAGAGAGCCATTCAGAATAAGGTCACACATGCCATCACTGGCACATGGAACCAGGTTCAAAAAATAAGATCGCGATCTCTAGCTCATCTCACTGAGCTAGCCCACGTTCCAATCCACGTGGGTAAGTCAGAAATAGAAAAGTAACATACACTATGACATGGCTCACAAAACAAGCTACACATATATCCAATGAATTAGGCAAGATATCAAAAGTCGCTCAGATGATTTAAAGTTATAGTTCGATACACTTAGCGGCCTAAGGCTCACGCTAAGTGTCATCATAAGTTACATGCACCATGTCATATGTCGGGGATATAAGCGAGATTACACGCAATTCAAGTGGAGTGTAAGTCTATAGCGGTCAAATAAGAACGAATACAAAAATAATTCAAAGCTGACACATGGTATGCCATCTACATATACTACACGGCTGAAATTCAAAGAGGAAGCGACGAGTTTCTAACACTTCAGCACTGAAACGACAATGGACAGTTGCATTTAAGGTAGTTCAATTCAAGATGGTAGTAGGTTGTATATATAAGGATTAGAAAAGAAGAAGCAGGTGGCCATAAGGCCTTCATGATTCGGAACAAAGAAAGAATAGAAAGAAAACAAAGCATCAGATTGTCAACAACAAACAAAAACAAAAGGTTAAAACTTAACTACACCTAGGACCTAAGCATAGGTTCAATGATGAGTCAAAAGCTCCAACAATTTATTATAAGTGCCAGGCTTCTCTTTAACGGGTACAATGCCTTAGACACATTAGGAGTGGAAACAGAGTGCGGGCACGAAGATTTAGACTGACAGTAATATATATAAAAAGAAACAGTCAAGACAATACATATGCGCGGAAAAGCTGAAGTATAAATATTCATCAAAATTTTCAACCGTGCGCAGTAATAGCACAAAGATTAAGACAATACGAAACTTTCAGCCGACATTGCACAGTATTGACACGAAAATTGATACAACTTGATTGAATGATTAAATCACTAAACGATGATTGGTCCAACGCCAATTCAGATTTTCAAAACAAAATAATCCCTTACCTCCAATTGTGCAATTCAATCACAAAACTTTGATCTCCTGAATCAATTATATCAAAATCCCTAAAAAAAATAATATACCCAAAAATTAAGATTAGGGTTCCAACAATAACAAAAATTCGTAAGGATTCCAACTACAAACCTCAATTCGATACCCAAAAATAAATTCTTACCTCGAACAATGATCAAACTCTCAAAAGGCTCTTCCTAGTGATTTTCTGAAGACTTTTCTGAACTTTGGTGTGTTCCTATGAATGTACATAACTATCAGACACCTATATATATATATATATATATATATATATATATATATATATATATATATATTTATATTCCTAAAACAAATAGAATTTTAAAATACCTCATTACGTCCCAAACTTTCTAATTTAAATATATATATATTTTTAAAACATTTAAATATGAAGGGTCTAACAATTTTTCTGTGACGTTTGTGAATGTGCCTCATTAGCCATGTAATTCTACCAAATTTACAAGTCGGACAGTCACATAAACACATAAACATACATATATATAGCTAACCATTTATAAACCTGGAAACGAGCATACTGTGAATTTCTGTTAAACATACACCCGAAAACACACACATCTGATTGCTCAAAGCATGAAATGGATACATCTCTATCTCTAAGTAAAAGCATGAAATGAATACATTTGATTGCTCAAAGCATCAAATGCATTGTTTAACATAAGCGGGCTGGGTAAAAACTGAAATGGTGGACAATTAACATTTACAGGGAACAAAACAAGTAATCAAATGACAACTTTTCTTGAGAAATTGGCGCTGTTCTAGACAGTGGTGATGTAGATGCAATAACCAACTAAAGGAATTGTAACGCAATTGATAATTATTCACAATAATTGCACTTCTTTCATCAAATATTTATGATGATAAAGAGAAAAACAAAGAGTTCAGGAAGTGGTACCAAACGAAATGTGTTCATATGCACATGATGTCGTTGATCGACTCCCAACGGTGAATGCTCTACCTGTTTGGAAATACAAAGGCAAAGGAGAGGGATAGAGTTGAGAAATGGAGAAACGAGAGGGAGAGGGGGATCAATACAGAGATGGTGCTACGGGGAAATGGAGATGCAAGGGAGGAGGGTCTGAGAAGTGGAGAACCGAGCGGGAGAGAGTAGGACAATACCGAGAGTGAGTGTGTTTTTTTAAAAGCCAAAACGACGTCGTTTGGCTTGTTGCAGATAAGTTGTCTACAGCTTGATGTAGACTCGCTTTTCCCATATACTAAACTAATGATGTAAGTCGTAACATCCGGGACATAAATCCAATGTACATGGTATTTGGGTTTGATTCTGCCATGATCAAAGTCCCTTTTAAATGGGAAAAAAATTTGCTCGTCAAATTTCTTTATAAAGAAAGGGTTGAAACATGAGCAAATCCCAAACTTGAGAATATACTCAAGATTAAAAAACTAAAAACTTGTAAATTAGATTAACAAATGGTATTGACGTGTTTGACAAAAAAGTAATTGATCGAATGTAAAATCCTCGTTTTCTTGAGGCATGAATCTAATCAAGGAGAATCGAATTTGACAAAGAAAATTATAAAACTATCTTTACATGTAAATAAATATCTATATTTTCTTTAATTCATTACATAGTTATTTTGCCACGTTAAACTAATACTTTTCATTTCAAACACCTTTCACGCATTTAAGTTGATTACGCTTAAAACAAATAAAAACTGATTTTAAGAACTCATTCATCCCATCAAAAGTTGATTATGCTTAAACCTTTATCCCAACATATTTTTACATTCAAAGTAATTGAGTAGTTACAAACAAATTGAAGATTAAGGTTTACGTAACAGCCCCCGAGTGTTAAAATGTGCCTCCTCGGCTCTCCCAAGGACCCAATCAAATGACTGAACTCGCATCTTCACTTTCGGATTCAACAACCAACCAAATCCGGAAACATGTAATCCTCGTTGCCGTTACTTTTAACGTTAAAAATTCAGCTTTTCACCCGAGTTGTTAGTTGGGCCGTTAAGCCCCCGCGTCCTTGACGTGGTTGCACCGCTGTCGGCAAACTGCATATACGACACGTGTCGCTTTATGTCACTAGCGGCCTTTTATTTTGGTTTGACCTGAATGACCAACGTACCCCACCTCGTCTATGATTTATGTGGGCCCCGCGGTGCTTATGCCCCACCACTTTTCTAGTCCCCATAGACACGGACCGACGATGAAGTGGGAGATGGGACATCATCACCTCTGGATAGTTCGAGTTTCAGAGATTATAAAGTTATTTTTGAACTAATTATAATTTAATATATATTTAATTATATTAGAAGGTATATAAAGTATGGATATATAGATAAGCTGCTAGCAATCAAGTAAATTTATAAACACAAAATAATTAAATAATCACGTAAATATATATACAAATGACATTCCCGTCAAATGGTCACAAACGAAAAAAAAAGCGTAATAACCTTAACATAAGGCCTCAATAGAACAAGGACAACAAAGATACCAAAATTACACAAATTAAATAAAATGAACACCAACAAACTAAAAGACTAATATGCTAACGAAATCTCCTTGCATCTTGACTAGGTGACGATAATCTGCCAAACTTATTAGGAGGTTAAATATATATAATTATGAATAAGAAAGTATGACTGTAGTTGAAATGAATTTTCTCTGTAAACTGAATTTTATGGGCCTTCAAAAGTGATCTCACGATCTTTAGATGATGGCTCTTTTATAGATAGAGAAATCTTATCATTAATATAACTGTTGAAGTCATGGGAACATACTTTCATATTCTTAGAGTCCACTATCATAATAATCACTTCAACTTTAACTCGCTACGGTCAATAAAGCCTAAAAACACCCTAAGAGTTTTTTCCGCGTCAGATGCTTCTAGTTAAGTTACCCAAACTAACTAGACATGACCCCAAAAAAATTAGCACATGGAAAATTATTTTATCCTATGATTTGAGGCTAATTTATCTTTCAAAATATGGCTTTAATTTACGTGGCTTAGAACCACATAATCCAACAAAAACAAAACAGAGTAACTGAAGATAAACAAAAACCAAAAGATAGAGCCAAATAACCACATAGCTGTTTTCAAATTTTCTTGAAACAAACTATACATCATAAGTAATACTCTGTTCTCGTCTTAAGTATGTTATTGACATTTTGTTGTACTCATTTTGACTTATAAGTACGTAAAGCGATTGTTTTCAAACAACATATATTATATTCGTTTTGTGATGCGTAAAGTGCGATTTTAATCATTTTTATACTTCTAAAAAAGGTATTCAAAGAAGTTAATCAATATTCTTCAAAATTTTAAAATGCAAGTTTTTCAATTTTTTTAAGTATGTGTGAGGAAAACCCAAAAAAAAAAAAATGGTAACCTAACGTGTGTTATTATATCATTATCAATGATTTTATGTATTTTAGATGAACAGTTTATACACTTGATCAATTTGTTGGTGTAATACCAATATTGGCATTACAGTAACATCTTATCTGAAATTATCAATTATTGCACTTGTTATTAAAAGGGCATTGGACAAAAAAATACAGATAAAGAAAATGAAATAAAAAGGAGATTGTACATCTTCTTTTTCTTTAACAAAATCCTTCCATTAATATTCTATTTTTTTCGCATAGTTTCCTTTCACACATATTTTGTTAACAACATTAACCTAATGCATACACATCACATGCGTCGGAAAGCTAATTAGTATCAAATCACATCTTTATATACAACAAGAAAAAAGAAAAGTCTATTTTCACACCTAAAAAATTTCTCTGCATCATAAATTGTCGGTGAAAGTTTAATATTTCGGCAGCAATGCAGTTCTCCGGTGACAAAGCGAGGTATGAACAAATACTATTGAGGGTGACGAGGGTGTGAAAAGCAAACCAAAAAGAAAAGTCTATGTAAGGACGAAAAAAAATTGTCATACATAATGTGAAACACTATTCATTTTACTAAAATATTGCACTGTTTTGACAATTTCATTTTACACCATATGCAGAAATCATGAAAAAGCAAGGGAATCAAGTTACTTACAAAAAGAAGCCGTACGCACAAAATAATACTTGTACAATTCTTTAAGATGAGTAAACAAACATATTTTGATTAAATCATTAAAGTTAAGAGAATAAGAAAAGTAATACTCCGTAAAAGTTACTTCTGCTATCACTGTTTAGAAAAGTTTTCTTCCAATCCATTGAGGACGCTTGCTCGGTTGATCTTACACTTTACAACACTTAAAAGACTGTGTTTGGCGCCCCAGTTAAGGAACTGGATAGGCTATCTTTTATTCGGTGCATTTTATATTTTCAAGTTTGGATAAAAATGGAAGATTTGTCTCCTCTTCTCCGTTTTCTCGTCTTTCTCCTCTTCTCCATCAAGAATATTTGTTGGACCGTCGGCAACGAGTTGCCCGGTTACTGTTCACCAGACCTCCGTAGCCCACCACCACCATTGCCAAGGAGCTGCCATCGTCCCTCCCCCTCTCCTCCCTCCCTTCCTTCCTTCCTTCCTTCCTTATTAGCACCGATCTAGACTGTGATGAACGGATGCCACAAAATCTCATTGTGGGTTGGTTGAACAACATATGATGAGTATAGTAATTGTGGAGATGTTGAAGTTGGTAGTTGTGGGTAATGATGGGAGGTGTTGTGATGATTGTTGGTGGTGATTTTGCTAAATAATAGAGCTATTTCAATTGTAGTCAGATTTGCGTTCAAAGACATAACATGATTTAATCATTATCTTCCGTTGTCCAACTAAAAAAGAAATCATCTCTTATCCTATCCTTTTGCCTAGCCCACCCGGCATGTCAAATACAGTCCAATATTATACCTTTTTAAAACCCATAAAGACAACTACTTTTCAAAAACTTTATGCAGTAGCTTACTGTTTCCTCTAATTCAAAATATTTACTTGAAAAAAATGACTTAGTTAGTATTCGTACTATTGCTCGAAATGTCAAACGTTTTTTTATGACTCTCTGTGTTCTATTGAAATTTCTCTATTTGTCCTTTCGCAAAATTATAGGACTATAGTAACAAAAAAGTTGACTTTGCTGTTTTTTTCTAATTGAAAAAGGACTCAATTATAGTAGTAAGTTAAAATTTTCAAATTTAATTTTCTAAAAAGCATAACAAGGTACAATATTATTGGGCGAGATTATTACACGAGATGGTTCTCTATTTCAGTAACACAAAACCTTCACTACACATTTTTGGTGATTATTTTACTGTCTTTTCGCCATTGTTAACGTTCTGTTAAAAGTGTCACCAATAAAAAATTTGGTAATTTGTTTGTCGCTGAAGGAGTGGGTTGGAACAATTTTTGTGTGTGGCCTTGTAGCATCTAGTGAAACCAGACGTGCCTCCACCGGTGGGTGAGTTTTATATTACGACGTTGTGGGCTGACCGGCCCACGTTATATGGATCGTCGTCTGCCATAACAGTTCCATGTGCCTGATTAAACAAGGAGCACTACACGTGAGAGTGCTGATTCTCATGAAAGTTGTTGGGGGTTGGGGTGTGTGGGGTTTGGCATTTTTGCACCGTTCACTGGAGGGGAGCATTAAACTGTTCAAATCGATGAATTTGATTTGATTAATTCGAATCGTGAAATAGTTTAGTTAATAGTTTGGATTTACATTTTTTGATACTGACTGAGGTTTGGTTCTGTTCGGTTCATGAATCAATATTTTCAAATCAATCATGAACCGAATCGGTACATGATAGTTAAATTTCTCTCATTCTCTTTCGTAACTCTGAAATAATACTCGTTTATATTTTAATATGGATACATGGAAGTTTGATTAAAACACGAATATAGAATTGTGAGGTATCTATATTATAATGTTTTCTGTTTGTGTAATACTTGAAAAAATGAATAATAGGTGAGGAAAGGTGAAACTTTAAAATGGCTACTGATTATTCAAACCGTTCAAGCTAAACCGTCCAAACTAATGATAGCTATGTCATCGAGAGAATTTGACAAGAAGCTGGTATCAACTACTTATTTGCTGAAAACCAAATAATCTTTTCAAATCCTTCCTAAAATTTTAAGAATCCATCTGAACACATTCCAAACTAGAGATTTTATACTTTTATACAGTTATAATAGTTTTTAATCCTCTCTAAAAATAAAATTTTCAGTTCAAATATCCCGTCAAAATACAATCTAAAGGATGACGCGACAGTTTTTGTTCACATGGTATGCCACCCTTCCATATCTCGTCTTCTATGTTTCCCTCAAAATGATTAAGAAATGATTACCATGTTTGACTTTTAAAATGCTAAACAAAAGAAAGATATAGGGTCTGTTTGATACAATTTTTTTTTCAGTGGTCAGTTTTTAAAGAGCAGCTTAATTTTTTTTTTTTACAAAAAGAAGTGGGTGTTTGATAACTCTTTTTTTTTTGAGTTTTTTTTTTGGTGTTTGGTAACCTTTTTTATTTTGACTTTTTTTTGTGGTGGTTTGCTGTGGCAGTGGTGGGGCGTAGCGGTGGTCGACGGTGGTGGTGGCCAGCGGTTGTCGCGGTAGTCGCTGCCGGCGGTGGTGGCCGGAGGTGGTTGCCGGCGGCGGCGGTGGTCGGAGGTGGCCCCCTGTGGTGGTTGCCGGCGGCCGGAGGTGGCTGTCGGTGGTTGCTGTCTGGCTGCGATGGGCGGTGGCTGCCGGAGGTTGCTGCCGGCGGTGGTGGCCGGAGTGGCCTCCGGCCAATGGTGGTGGCCACCGCCCACTGCTGCCCGGTGGTGGCTGCCGGCGGTCAAAGGTGGCTGTGGTGGTGGCTGCCGAAGGTGGCCGCCCGGTGGTGGTTGCCGCCGGCCGGAGGTGGCTGTCGGTGGTTGCTGTCTGGCGGCGATGGTGGCTGGAGGTGGCCTCCGGCCAGCAGTGGTGGCTGCCGACGGTCGGAGGTGGTTGTCGGTAGCTGCCGGCGGTGGGTGCGTTGTGGTGGAGGTCTCAAAAAAAAAAATTTAAGTGAAAAAAAAAGAGCTTTCTCCTCTTTTTTACTCTACAATTTAAAAAGTGGGTTTTTAAATTGAAAAAAAAGAATTACCAAACACCCCATTTTTTCCCAATTTTTAAAACTGAAAGATCAAACGGCCCCATAACCTATGCTTGACTTTTAAAATGCTGCAGAAATAATTGAACAGGGCTTGGACTAGAACTGGGCTCGACCAACCGGACTTACAAACGTAGGCCTGATCGTTCAGATATCGGTTCAGCCCAGTCAACTTGGGGCCAATAATAAGAAAACTTGGGTTAAGTGAACTAGAAACTTGTTCTTGCAAAACTAGGCCTGATCTTTGGAGTAATTCTTGCAGTGCTGGGTAGAGCCCATACTGAACATGGGCAGCCCTTTGCAGCTAAAAAAAGAGTCTCCGTCAGGACCAAGTTTTAATAAATACTTAGGGGCAAAATTGCAGCCTTAATTCCTCTTGAACATAAATAAAAATAAAATAAAAATAAACCCTTGTCTACTTTCTTACATAAATCTCAAGTATTATCAGTGTGTCATAATTAGGGTCCATGACCACCTCAGTTGGACCATGAAGTTTTCAACATTAACTATCAATTAATGGTATAATTGAATGTGGGCACTTGTATGTTCTACAGTTGATGTTGATTGTATGTGGGCAATTGTATCTGGACCATGGGGTCCTAACTGCTGCACACTAACCTCTTGTTTGCCTCGAGGCATGCCATTATACAAGGAAAAGTTCATGAAAGTGAGAAACTTTCCTTATAAATGGTTTGGGATTTTTTTTGTAGCCGTTTCCTCGGTAAACTCAAAGAACCCATATTGCCCGTAGGTTGATTGTACACGAAATATTAGCGAGTTATAGTGTCACTGTTAAGGCAATCCTACTGATGTTGTTCTAAGTCCACCTTGGTTTTGCTCTCTCCGGCCAGTCTTAGCAGAGGGCATATAAATGTCACCTAAAGTAACGCGGAAGAATAAAGTAAGTGGTAAGAAGTAAAGTACGGCTATCAATACTACGTTCATAGAGAACTCTTCTTAGATCATAAAAACCAGGGGAAAAAAAGGGAAGGAGGACCAGAATTTTGCCCTAGGGAGACCATGAGTTTGAACTGTAGCTGCGACCAAAACTCAAACTTTATATAAATGTTTTGCAAAACTCGTTCGATCAAATCAGATAGCAACGAAGTAGAGTGCCATTATTGATTTTCAGGATAAAAAAGAAAGAGAAGAAAGACAATAGGTAGAAACATTTAGTTCACCCAATAATCAGAATGATTGGGACTGTGTAATTGCTTTGAGCAATATAGATATTCAACTTGAAAGCATCGGTTCAGGACGTACTTGCTTGGCTGCTTCCCCCTTAATCTGGTAAGAATGAAGATTCAGTACAGTTTTGGAGTGTGAGTTTTTGTGCAAGTTGATGGGTGCATTCTATGGCGGTGGTTGTGTTGCATGCACGGTAGGTCTTTATTTTGCCCCTTAATAATAACTTTATTTATGAAGTCTGGTACCATATGCTTGACCTTGCTCATCAGTCACTGTACTCCCCTACGCCACTTGGTTTCCGAGTTGTTTCTCCTTTTCTCCTCCCTGTCTTTTTTGTTTTTCCTTTTTGATAAAGAGTCTCTTTGCTAGCACTTCACATGCAATTGCTCCCAGGCAACGCGTGTTTTGATTTAACTTGACTTGTTGCGAACAATAACATGATGACAATTAAAGATCATTTCAATCAGTGACACTGATAAAGTCTTGTTAAGATTGATCATTGAAGAAAACGTCACTGATCAAACTTAATAACTGATATTAGATACAATAATTCACTTTGTAGCTAAAATCTGTCCTTTTTCGATACGCCGGAGCATAAGCATGCAAGTAAAATTCCGATGAAGAAAGGAGAAGGTGCATAATTGGGGGTAAATTATAAGAATAGTCCTTTATGCTTGATTGTTGTTTCCATTTTATCCCTGATCTTTCACTTGTTCCCAATCGATCCCTTATGTTGAATTTTGTGATCTATTTTGTCCCTCACCAACCAAGAGAAAGAGAGAGAGACTAGTTTTTTTTTTTTTAATTCAAAACCACGGGCCCAACCTTCTGGTTGATGAACCTAAATTCAAGTTTTCCTGCCAATGTGTGCCGATTTATAGGGTTTAGGGAGGAAGCTGATACATCACCAAAAGGAGGAAAAATAAAAGAAGAGGTCCAATGCAACAGCATTTGGTTCTAGTCATTTATAGCTGCTACCTTACTCGCACACAAATTCTTTTTTGGAAAGAATTTTCTTATGGAAATGGTTCTTATTCTATCCGTATAGTACGTCACAGTATATATGTACACACCATTTATAGCTTTCCGTGGTGAAGTTTCAACGGATTGTTGAAGTTTTGTGCAACCATGTGCAAGGTTAACATCACGAACTCATATTTAATTGAACCATATAATTTCATTCTGTCATCTCACATGAATAAATTTCGTAATACTATGAAAACAGGGAAGTGATAATCCTACTCCAAGATTGAACTAACCAACTCCAAACTTGCACAATTTATGTGACATGTGGCTTCCCAGAATCATGATCGGCATGTGATAACTTGATCACTAGTATTATATTATGGAAAAAATTTAGCTATTGCCCGGGTTGGAAGAATCGTCCTCCTAATCCCTATATAGTGACAATTAATCGTATCTAAATATTTTTAGTGGCTTTTATTTAATGACGCTCAAAAAGTACTACTAATGATTGTCGCTGATAATGTTAGAAGAAAAACCACTAAAAATATTTAACGACTGTTACTATATATGAGATTGAATGAAGATTCTTACAACTCGGGTAGGAGCCAAAGTTAATTTTTATACTAATTTTGTAATTTATATGCTACACATGCATCACCTGTGCCTTAGCCCAGTGGTTGATTCGAAGGCATTACTCTCAAGGGGAGTGTTCTGGTTATTTGGACCACCATTTTTGCCTTGCTTCTTCTTGGCCACTCAACACCGGCAAATCGGCATGTTTATTGAACAGTTACAATCTTATTGTAAGCTAGATGGTGACTGACATGGATTTTTGTATAAGGTCACCATTAGGTCGTTGTTTCTTCCCCTTTATCTTACTAAAAATTCCACATTTGGAAACCCGTCTATCAATAACAACAATGAAACTCCTTGTCATATATGATACAAAATTCTCCAGTTTAACCAAATGAATAAATAACAACAATGAAAATTACTAGTTAGAGATAGCAATCCATAATTTTTTTGCTTTTGGTAATTTTTTGGCAGCTCTATACTGTTTTCGCAAGAAATTCGTTAATTATAGTAAAAGCAAATTTACTTTTGTTGGTGCTCTCCCATTCGAAAAAATTGAATGATTTGATGAAATAACTTGAATGCTGGACTGCTTCGAGGATGGTTTTCATCCCATCTATCCTTTAAAAATGTGGTACATTGAATCCTTTTTGAGCAGTTGAGCAGCCTTAGGCACTAGGCAGCGTCCCAAGACCTTTACCTCATAGACTCGGTGCCAATGAATAGTCCTGACAAACGGGTAAACCCGACGGGTATACGGGTAATACCTGTTGGGTCCGGGTAATAACGGGCAGGGTAAATTTTATCTTTTTTCGGGTAGTCTATTTAAGAACCCGTACCCTACTCACACTAGCCGGGTATTACTCACGGGTAAATTCCTAATTTTTTAATAATTTTTTTCTATAACAAACAGATTTTAATTATCTGATTTTGCTAATTAATTATTACAGTTGCATATTCTTTTTCCTTTTGTTTCTTTTCTTCTTTTTTTTTCTGCCAAAACATTTTGCAATTTGCAAGAATCTACTCCCAGTCCCCAAAGCCCAACCACAATCCAAAGTAATACAATCAAACATAAACACATATACATAATCGATCGGTAGACCCAAACCCAACCCACAATCCAAAATACTATTATTAAACATTAACATAAATACATAATCGCATGCATGAAGTCATTGAACTTCTCAATCGACAATGAACTGGAAGATTAACGGCCGACGGTAGTCGATCTATGATTATGAGAGAAGACATAGAATCTGTTACTAATTGAGGATGAGCACTGAGGGATATATATATATATATATATATATATATATATATATATATATATATATATATATTATATGGGGACCGATCCACACCCACCGGTGGAGAAATAACAAATTTCTCCACCGAACCGCTGGTCTTACCAGCGGTTGGCCACGTGGGCCAAAAAAGGACGAAAAGGACAAAAAAGGACGAAAATACTATGATAAATTCATGAAAATATCACGAGAAAATGAAAAACTCGTGAGAAAATGGTGGCAATAATGCCCAACCGCAACTCCTACATGCGGTTGGCATTATTGCCTTCCGTGACCCCACCCCCCACCCGTCACCCCCCTTGCCCCCACCCCCTTGCCCCCCACCCCGTGGCCCCCACCCTATGTCCTTTTCCCCCACCCGTGAACCCCCTCTTCCCCCACGTGTCATTACCACCCTACCCCCCCACCCCCACGTGTCATTCCCCCTCCCCCTCCCTGCTGTTCACTCACGGTTCTTCTCTTCCTCTCTCACTTTTCTCTCTATAAAATCCCTCCTCCCCGAATCATTTCTTCCACCCTCCTCATTCTCCCTATCTCACCTACATACAAACAAAAAAAATTTACGCTAGAAGATCGGTGGATAACCGCTAGAAGACCGGTGGATTTTTCTTGAAATATATCAAGTTAAAACAAGTAAGTATTTTTCAATTTGTTCTTACCAATTGATTGTTTAAATTGTGTTACGCTTAAATTGTTCTTACAATAGTCTAAAATTCGTGTTTAGGGCGTCAAAGGGCGTCAAAATTACGTTTTGACAAATCGGGGTATTACATTCGAAAAATTCCAAAATAGCGATTTTTTAGGGCGTCAGAAATAGAATTTTTCACGAATTTATAAAAAATAGCTAGAGCTAGATTTTGCCAAAGTACGAAACAGAGACCCTAGTTATTTTCAAAAGATCTATATCAGGTAAAAATTTCAGATTTTTCCAAAGACTGGAAAGGGGTTAACTGATACACGCAACCTTGTAACTTTGCAGTGTAATTTAAAATATCAAGCCAGCGCGATTTCGCGCGAAACTTTTATGAGAACCCTAGGGTGTTGGGAAGTTCCATTCCCCAGGAATTCGGGCCATTCCGAAGCCGTTAGCTAATTTTTTGGCCGAACGGGCTTTTAAGCGCTCGATCCGGACACCGGTTCGGGATTTTTAGGCGAAAAATCCGTAAAATACTTTTTAGATCAAGAATGAACTCAGGAAGCTTAAAATAGCATTTTAAAGCACTTTTGATATTTTCTGAAGCCAGGGGGTATTTTGGTAATTTGCCACCCCGAGAGGGGTATTTTGGTAATTTTCCCGAAAAAATTTTCCAACGGACTTTTAAGTCCAGAAATGTAAGTAAAACGCCTGAAATGTTGTTTTGCAGCTGATTGCGGGGCGTAATTGTCGCTAAAGGTGAAAACTTAATTAGACAGTTTTTTCACGAATTTATAAAAAATAGCTAGAGCTAGATTTTGCCAAAATACAAAACAGAGACCCTAGTTATTTTCAAAAGATCTGTATCAGGTTAAAATTTCAGAGTTTTTCAAAGACTAGAAAGGGGTTAACTGATACGCGCAACCTTGTAACTTTGCAGTGTAATTTAAAATATCAAGACAGCACAATTTCGTGCGAAACTTTTATGAGAACCCTAGGGTGTTGGGAAGTTCCATTCCCCAGGAATTCGGGCCATTCCGAAGTCGTTAGCTAATTTTTTGGCCGAACGGGCTTTTAAGCGCTCGATCCGGACACCGGTTCGGGATTTTTAGGCGAAAAATCCGTAAAATACTTTTTAGATCAAGAATGAACTCAGGAAGCTTAAAATAGCGTTTTAAAGCAATTTTGATATTTTCTGAAGCCAGGGGGCATTTTGGTAATTTGCCCCCCGCGAGGGGTGTTTTGGTAATTTTCCCGAAAAAAAGTTTTTCAGTCCAGAAATGTAAGTAAAACACCTGAAAGGTTGTTTTGAAGCTGGTTTGATGGGCGTTAGGGTGACAATGAACCCCCGGGGGCTATTTTGCTAATTTTACGTTACACAAATCTGTGCTTAAAATAACTTTTAGTTCAGGAAAGGGTGTGAGACACCTGAAAAGTTATTTTAAAGAGTGAATTCAGGAAGCTTGTTGTCAGGGGGCATTTTGGTAATTCGCATCCCCGATAGGGGTATTTTCGTAAATTTGCAGCGTTAAGTTTTTCAAAGGATTTCTTAGTCCAGAAATGTAAGCAAAGCACCTGAAAGGTTGTTTTGAAGCTGATTTGGGGCGTTAGGGTGATAATGAACCCCCGGAGGCATTTCGGTAATTTGCCGCTCATCGGGGGCTATTTTGCTAATTTTACATTATACCAAATTTCTCGAAAGACGGTGGTTTAAATAAATTTTATTCTTCTTTTATTTAAATCTATGACTTGTTGAGAATGATATAATTTTTATTTTTTAGATTCCAGTATAAATATGGATGCAACTGGAGGAAATAATTTTTGTGAAGGTTCTGATCCACCTTACGTTGGTCAAGTTTTTCAAGCACTGGACGAAGTTGAAGCATACTATAGAGCATATTCGAAAACGATAGGTTTCGGTATTAGAACTAAGACGACTAGAAAACGGGCGAATACAGATCAAATTTGTGCAAGACTATTTGAGTGTCATAGAGGAGCACCGCATGTAACTCCGGTCGTTCGGATCAGTGACGAAGGGACAACAAGACAAAGAAAACGGGACACATTTCCGGGTACCGGCTGCAAGGCCCATGTGTATGCAGTACACCGAAAAAATGAAAACCATTGGGTTGTCACAGGAGTGGAGTTGAGCCATAATCATCAGTTGATGACCCCCAGTAAGATTGGTCAAATTCATCAACACCGAGAAATAAGCGCGGCACACAGACAACTAATTTTTACAATGGCCGAGGCTAAAATTCCACCTTCTAAGATGATGGGGGTTTTCTCAAGCCAGGCTGGGGGGATTGACAAGTTGAGTTTCAACGAAGTAGACCTTCGAAATGAACTTCGTGCTCAGAGGAGAGAGTCTTTCGGTAAGAGTGATTCTCAAACTACACTTGATCTCTTCAGGTCCCTTCAGAGTGAGAATTCTGGATTTTTTTACAGTCTCCAACTGGATGATGAGAACCGCATTAGTACTATATTTTGGGCGGACCCCCGTTCTAGAGCTGCTTACCAAAATTTTGGGGATGTTGTGACGTTTGACACCACATACCGCACCAATAAGTACTCTATGCCTTTTGCTCCGTTCACCGGGGTGAACCACCACTATCAGTCAATCTCGTTTGGCTTTGCCCTGCTTAGGGATGAGACGGAGGAGTCATTTACGTGGTTATTTGAAACGTGGCTTCAAGCAATGTATCATATTCCTCCAAAGACCATCATCACCGACCAAGATCTGGCAATGAAAAATGCAATCGCTAAGGTCCTTCCAGATACTCACCATGGCCTGTGCACATGGCACATAAGCAACAAATATCCCGAACGGCTTCACCATGTATATGCAAACCATCCGTCATTCAAGACTGACTTTAATACATGTGTGAAGAAATCGTTGACGGTAGACGTGTTCGAGGAGAGGTGGGCCACGTTAATGGATACTTACTATTTGCACAATCACGAATGGTTACAATCGTTGTATGAGATCAAGACACAGTGGGTCGGTGCCTACACCAAGAAGTTTTTTGCAGCCGGAATGACTACGACCTCGAGAAGCGAAGCTATGAATTCATTCTTTGATGGGTACGTAGGCCAGTCTTCAAGTATAGCGGAGTTCGTACTAGAGATGCAGAAAGCCGTTGACAGGCAATTGTACCGTGAGAGAGAAGCCGACGCGGCTACAGTTTGCAAAGAAAGAGCTATACTACTTTATTCACCTTTAGAGGCTCATGCGGCTCAAGTCTATACCAAGGAAATGTTTCGACAGTTTCAAGAGGAACTACTAAAGTCGAATCAATATGGCATGACAAAGTTGCACGAGTATTCCACCAGAGACATCAAGGTTTATGCTTTGACAAATGTGACGAACTTCGCCAATCCGTGCTCTTCGTCGGCTCCGAGGACCAGACGACATTTTACCGTAGCAGTTTGTAAGGACACCGGGTTGGTTAATTGCAACTGTCAACTGTTTGAGCATAAAGGTATACTTTGTCGACACGCGTTGAGGGTTTTGAGCGCCAAGAATGCTAGTGAAATCCCTCCACCGTATATCTTGGAACGGTGGACGAAGGAAGCCAACAGAGTCCACGGTCACATTCCTTACGTGCCCAATGTTTCAGTTGATTTCGAGCAATCTGAGACGCTGCGATATAATCACCTTTGTAACATCATGCACGGTTTATCAATGGATGCAGCGTCGACATTTGATGGGTACAGGTATCAAGTTGAAGCAGCCGCACGGGATAAGGCTAAGCATGCACAGTTTAGGATGGCATTACCAGAAACTGTGGACACTCCGACTACTCGACCAACTCCAGGCGGTAGATTCAATCGAGCCAAACAGCCAGTCATTGACGGCACTGACCTACAAGGTGAGGAGGACGACATTTTTGATCCAATTATTTCTCAAACAAAAGGGCGAAAACGAGCAATACGCATGAAGAATCCGATTGAAGAAGCAACGGGTCAAAAAAAATTACGAAAGTGTGCGTTGTGTAATAAGATGACTGATCATGACAAGAGAAACCATTATAAAGTGTTAGGTATCGAACCTGGCAGTATGGTCGAGGAGGACGATGATGAGGAAGAGTGTTAGGGTTAATGTTTCAGTTGTATAAATTGAACTTTTATAATGTTTAAATTTGTGATTTGGTTTGTGCAATCTTTAATTTGTGATTTGATTTGTGGATTATTGATATTTTTGGTAACTCCGTTTTCGGGCACACTTTAGGCCCCAATTGATAGCTTCCGAAAAAAGTTGTAATTTTTTTTGTCACTTTTTTTCCGCTCATTGCACTTCAGGCACGCTAGTTAGCCCATTTGTAAGACTTTCGGCGAAAAACGAGACACATTAATTTTTGAGTTTTCCTAGGAAGGGCCTATTCGGGCACACTTTAGGCCCCAATTGATAGCTTCCGAAAAAAGTTGTAATTTTTTTTGTCACTTTTTTTCCGCTCATTGCACTTCAGGCACGCTAGTTAGCCCATTTGTAAGACTTTCGGCGAAAAACGAGACACATTAATTTTTGAGTTTTCCTAGGAAGGGCCTATTCGGGCACACTTTAGGCCCCAATTGATAGCTTCCGAAAAAAGTTGTAATTTTTTTTGTCACTTTTTTTCCGCTCATTGCACTTCAGGCACGCTAGTTAGCCCATTTGTAAGACTTTCGGCGAAAAACGAGACACATTAATTTTTGAGTTTTCCTAGGAAGGGCCTATTCGGGCACACTTTAGGCCGCATTTGATAGCTTCCGAAAAAAGTTAAAATTTTTTTTGTCACTTTTTTTTCGCTCATTGCACCTCATGCACGCTAGTTAGCCCATTTCTATGAATTTCGGCGAAAAGCGAGACGCGTAATTTTTTCGAATGCCGTCATATGAAAGGTATATTCGCGCACATTTTAGCGCCAAATTCATAGCATGCGAAAAATTATGTACATTTCTTTTTGGTACAGTTTTTTGTAACATCACAGCAGCTAGCCACGCACGTCAGGATAATGGTAATGAAGGCGTCTAGCTTCATTCTTTTTCAGCTCCCAGGCTATCCTATACCTAAACGTCAAGGCATCCTTCCTAGTCCACGAGGAGTGTTTGAGCACTTCCGAGCGAGCAATGTAGTCCATGTACTTGAGGACGTAAATCCCGCAATCGTGACCGTTATATTGCTTTGGTCGGTCCTTTATCATCACGACCGTCCAAGGGTCACCCTGTGGCCGTCCGCATGCTAGCGAGAGGACAGTAGTCTGCATCCAACAATAAAAACGAGAATCAAGCCTATGAGACAAGAACAATATACTATGAGCCAAGGTCAAAAAATAAATACTAACCACTAAAGTGATGTACTCGTTGTACATCTGTGCCAGCAGCTGTCCAGGCTCGTCCTCCCTTAGGCTATCGTATATGTGAACCGTTCTGAACGCTGGATGGAGAACTAATAGGAACCAGTGGTTTGCATGATGACAGGGTATCATGATAAGGTTCGCATCAGCAGCGGGACATTGATAGTCTGCGTTCATCATGCCTAACACGTTTCGACCTGGTTTCCACTTACTCCCCGCCCCCTCGCCTCCATTCTGTGAATTCTCTCACCGTTAATTCCACAAAATGAGTGGGATACATGTTAAGCTTCAAATATTCAGAACGGTTAAAACGTTGCTCTCTAATCCGGAGCAGTTCTATGTAAGCGTTCATGACAAAATTTGAAAGATCTGTCTCCGGCGCCAACGTTCTGATATCCTCATGACCTAGGAATGTCGCAAGGGGAAAGTCTGCTGAATTGACAGGCTCATGCCCGAAGTAGTGCCGGTCGATCCAAGCCATCTTGTCCGACCTCAATGGCTTCGTCGCTTGTCCTTTGTCCGACCGAAAGCTTGGGCGCGAGGCCTGGATTCCTACTTGGGGAACCTGACTCTGGCACTGAGAGTCGTATGCGTCAGGAGGCAAGCGACTATACGGCTCCCACACCTGACTCTGGGGCTGATAGTCGTACGCGTCAGGAGGAGGGCGACCAGACGGCTCCCACACCTGACTCTGGGGCTGATAGTTGTACGCGTCAGGAAGAGGGCGACCAGACGACTCCCACACCTGACTCTGGGGCTGATAGTCGTACGCTTCAGGACGAGGGCGACTAGACGGCTCCCCTTCGTAACCCCGGTACGCAAGACTAAAGTTTTGAACTTCAGTCTTGTACTTCTCAATGGACCTCTTGAGATTGTCAGGAGCCTGCGCGACAAACCAGTCAAACGACTCCAGCTGCTTGAACACCTCAATGCCCTGGTCAACCTAAAAAACATGCATAGAAAATATGGCTAATCATATTTGACAAATGGTCGATAAGGTGCGCAAATAAATTATCAAACAACACTAGCATGACTTACAATGGCCAATGCCCAGAACTGGTCATAGACCTCACGTGGCGCGTACGATGTCTTCTTCACCTGGGAAGGGCGATTCACCCTCGTGCGCGTCACCCTGAGAAACCACTGTAAGTATTCCTCAGTACTAATGCCGTCGTGCTTCAGCGATACAAGGCTATCATACGTTTCCTGCCAGGTATTCCACTGGTGCACCTCGTCACCCAACAAAATCAAGGCATCAGCCACCTCGAAGTTCGGCCCTCGACCACCCCTGTATGGCCGCATGTCTACAGCGGGTTTTGGTATCCCTTGTGGACAGCCAGCTTGCTTCATAGCTCGATCGGGCATCTGAAACTCACATTCTTCGAAGTGAATGAGCGGCACCCGAACCAAACCTGCCAGCACGTACGACACCGGAAGTTGCCAACACCACTCATCCAACAGATGCATCACCTTGCCATATGGCTGCCACGTCACCTGGGATGCATCTAGTATCTCTAGTTCCCCCCGATAGAACTTTAGATGGTGGTGAGGGTCTACCCGTCTCCTCCTCCGGTTGGTCGTAGGCCCCCAGGCCCACACCCTAGGCCACGTCTCATCGGAATCTACCAACGGTTGTGGACGACCCATGGGTAGCCTCTCGTAAGACCAAACCTGTGAATGCAAACATTATATGGAATTAGTAATTAATCCCGAATATATTGACTAAGGATCCTACCAAGAAAATAAATGCTCATACCTGTAATAGAGTCAGGCAGGCGGCAATGGACTTGGCACCGTTTCTCGTAGCTTATGCAGTGCTCGATATAGGTGCGCAAGGACAGCTGAACCCCACGAATAGGAGTATACCTCCTCAAGATCCTCCAAGAACACCATATACTTCGGATGCACCGTGTTTTTCGAATGCGTCGGAAGTAATATAGCTCCAATAATATACAGAAGGAATGCCTTCGTATACGTCACGAAATCTTGAGGAGTGTATTCATCCGGTAGCACGCCGTACTGCTCTCTCAGCCATTTAAGCTTGACGCCGTTTGTTGTAAGCGCTGCCCTTGGAATTCCCGGAAAATACTGCATAGCCATATTCGCTATGGATGCAGACGGCACGTTCAAAGTAACGGGTCTGCCGTGACATGGGATTCCAAGTATAAATCCGACGTCCTCTAACGTAACAGTCATTTCACCAAACCGGAAGTGAAATGAGTTCGTCTCGCTCCTCCATCGTTCAACTAGAGCGGATATAAGGCAATCGTCGTGTCGAGACCATTTCCCGGGATCGGTGAACAGGGTTAAATTTTGACGGTGTAATAGCTGTATTTGTTCCTCGTTTAGTACCCACTCTTCAAGGTGCCTTGTGCTTTGAATTGTTTCCAAAACACCCCTATCGACACCGTCAAATACGTGCCTCGCGACGTGGTCATCGTCATCGTATAGGATTGATGTATCATGAGGTCCAGAGCTGAAATTCATACCTTTAAGAACAAAATATAATTATAAACCAACTTAGCGTCCATAATATCCATAATATTTACATTCCAAAACTATAACTGGATCTTTAACCTAGCTTACCAACACATTAGCAATAGTCATTATTTCAATGTATTAAAACAAATCCTCAATTCCCACCACTCCGAACGCTTAATTACGCTAGTTCCCACTGAATTTAGCGCCAACGTGGTTATATAGCAATATATAGCCCGATGGCCCCTACACCTCCAACACCTCAAAACCGCTTTAAAGTCAAGTTTTTAAATGTATTACGTCAATTATATACCAAATATATCAGGAAAAATTTTAAAGGGGGAAAGTTACCAAAACACCCGCTACTTATGCAAAATATCCCCTGGCAGTCATCGCCGGTGCGTCACAAGGTTCAGAACATCTGGAACAAAATAAGTTTTCGGGTGTCTCACACCCTTTCCTGAACTAAAAGTTATTTTAAGGTATGAATTTTAAGCTGGATCCTTCCTAGCAAAATAGCCCCCGATCAGCGGCAAATTACCGAAATGCCCCTGAGCGTTCACTATCACCCCAACGCCCCCGAACCAGCTTCAAAACAACATTTCAGGTGGTTTACTTACATTTCTGGACTAAAAAGTCGTTTGAAAAACTTGGCACGGGAAAATTACCAAAACACCCTTGGCGCGG